>JAMKQA010047361.1:0-17757 GCA_024699735.1 Posidonia australis | reverse complement strand
CGGTGAAACATCTAGTAGTCAAGGATCTAATATATTAGGATCACAAGCAAGTAGTAGTAGTGGTAGTTCTTTATCGAGTAGATTAAATAAAAAGAAGGAAAAATATATAAAATCAAGTACAAATAATGAATTAGATAATTATTTAGAATCCCGAATTGCTTTTAATGATTTAGAAATAGATAATTTAAATATATTAAATTGGTGGTCTACTACAGCTATTAGGTTTCCTATAGTTTCAAAAATGACAAAAGATTTACTAACGATTCTGACGTCAACTGTGGCATCGGAATCTGCATTTTCTGCAGGAAAAAGAGTATTAAATGATAAAAGATGTAGATTATCGGAGAAGTCTGTAGAAGCCTCCGTCTGCTTGAAAGATTGGTACGATGCGGTTGATCGTTTATAAGGTTTGAGCTTAAAGTCTGAATCAGAAGAAGACGATGATGTGACATCAACTTCAACAGACAGAACAGACTCTCCAAAAGAATAATTCTTTATGTAAAAATTGAAAAAAAATGTAAAACAAATGATGTAAATATCTTTTGTATTTTTTATGTAAAAAAGTAATTATTTTTTTTGAATTTCAAAAAAAAAAATAATAAATTTTTTTAATATATTATTTTATTATATTTTCTAGGCCCGATGGACCGACCCGGCCCACATGCGGGCCATGGACCGTGCCGGGCCCATGGGGTGTTGCAGCCGGCCTAGCCCGGCCCGGCCCAGAACAGCCAACGGGCCGACCCGGACGGACCGCCTGTTTCATGGGCCGGACCGGCCCGACCCGGCATGGGACCCGGTCCGCCCGAATTCCATGTATGCTTTCCATTGTCGAAGATGAGTACGATTTCACCACTCTTTCCGTCTCATGAAAGTGATATTTAAATTCCAGTCGGCAACAATCTAAGATACTATTTTGTTGGATCGGACTTCATTTGTATTGACGTAGTAATTGACAGTGGTTTGGTGTTTCTGCTGCTGAGGTTTTAAGCCTGTACCATCTTTGGTCTTCCTGTCTTCTTTGCTGCGTTCATCATTGGTGCTTGGCCTATGTTGTGCTTTTGTTTTTGCTTCAGAACATGTTTAGGTTTATAGATTTAAAATTATAGTTCTTGCATGTCTCTGAAAAATAAAAATACTACATGCCTTTTTGGTTCCTTTGTCATCATAACAGTGCAATTTTCGATGGTCTAATGATTGACATCAATCAAAGTCAATCTACCATTTTACATTGCTCAAATGAGACTAGCCATCACCCTGTGTTGACATCACCACTGGTTTTAATCTGATATGCAATCCCTAGGTTATGGGCTTTCTGTTCGTCGCTTCCCAAACGTGGCTTTCTGTTTCAACTGTTTTCTTCATTGTTTTCCAAATTTAATATTGCTCAGTAGACGAGATGTCACTTTCACATAGGATTCTAAGCCAGTGGCAACCCGTGGATGTTTTCGCGTACGATGTCAGAGACAAGGAGAGATAATGGGGGTAAAGTCCAAAAACAAACACATGACAGTGGGAACAGAAGGGCTAATGCCTAATAGTGGTCGGTGAGATGCGTTTTTCTTTGGAAAGTTTGTTTCCTTAAACTTGGGATATATTTTCTTAGAAAGTTTTGAAAAAACAAAAGCAATGCTGATTACTTTTGCCCCGTCAACAAGACAGCAAAACTTGACATTAGTGAACACGGTATACTAGCTCTATATCAATATCATTTATCCAAATGTGGAGGTTTATTCATTACAATCTTATCATGATCCTATGCTAATTAAGGACAGTATACATGAGTACTCCAGAGAGTCGAGAATATATGTAACATATAAATTTTTTCCAGAAGTTCCTTGGTATTTTCCACTAGGAACTGCTTTACTGAAGAAGAACGATGTATTGCGTGATTTCCTGTGGTGCTTGTTTATAAAAAAGGAGAGCCACTAAGAAATCAAATCCAACCCTTTATAGGATTGCTTTCCATTGGTGTGCTTTGTACGGTTCAAATTATTGAGAAGAGTTATTGAATGACTACAATGAAAATCTTTTCATTTTTGTTACCTTAAGATGCTTCTCTAAACGGCTAATAAGTGTGATTCTGGATGGTTTACCGAACAACAGATCTTAACTAATGGTTTCAAGATCGATCTTAGGATCAGTTTACAAGCTATGCGAAGGCATTCTCTGAAGCTTTTGTAAAAGCTATTAGAGTCTGAAATGAAGTACGTATACTGCAATATTGAGTAATGACTCGAGATGTTTTATTGAGGAAGGGAGAAGACGGAAACTTTGTCATTGCATACCAGCTGCAACTACTTCTCTGATTTCAAGCAGAAGCCAGGATGACAGGATCTCCTCTCCACCCTCTTAAAGCATGTGGCTACCTCCTTTGTCCTCTACATGTTTGCTGGCAACTTTTATTCTTCAAGGGAGTGCAACCTCTATTTCCTTTATCTCTCCACGCAACTTCAGTATGGATCATGAGATCAGGGCACTTTACTCATATTGACAGGTAAAGGGAGAGTGTGCGAGTATCCAATACACAAGCCATTAGTTTATAATGCTATATTTTAAGGAATCGAGAGTTGGTCAGTAGGCTGACAGATACTTTCACCAAACCCAAGTTGTCCTGTAAACAGACACTTGTCCTGATTAGTAAAGCTTGGTTTTGCCAAACAAATAACTTGGCGTATGCGGATTCAACTGAAAATCTCTGTCCCCAGTGTCTCTCAGTTCTTGTCCTGCTCTGTTCCCAAAGACCAATACAGCAAGTACAGGTCGTGGGCATGGAAGGTGAAGACCTGAATGTGTCAAGGATCTGATGAGATGTCACCAACTTGTCGTCAGCATGTTTTGTGTCTGTAAAGATCTACAAAACTCACTCCAATCAAGAGTAGCTCTTTTATTTTTTACAAAATTAATAAACGTGGCTGAATAAGACGTTTAAGCATCCTCATTGTGGGGTTAAAAAGTGAAATATATGATATACCAAGGCCCACTGTCTTTCAGGATGGACCATAGTGAGTTTTCTTTGATTTGATGATATCTCTAGGAGCTGGCGATACTGGGGAGGAGTCCAAGGCTGCGTTTGATTATGGGTTTTGACATGTTTTGATTCTATCAGAGCGAATCGAGCTCCTGTTTCTCACTACATTGATTTCTAAGTTGGTTTTTTTATTTATTTTTTAAAATATAAAAAATATTATTTTTTACGTAGGAATCAGTAAAATCAGAATCATAACTACCATCAAACACAGCGCATTTGAAAAAAATCGAATTTTAAATAACATTGGCACTTGTCCTTTGTTTACAAACAAAAGAGTCCTAGTTCCTATTAGTTTATTGAATTGTTTTTTTTATAGAAATGGATATATTTACTATAACAATGTAGATGGATTTGGATATATTACCATTGCTTAGTTTTCAATTAGCCTCTGACCATCAAGTGAAATGTCTGTAACTATTCCACCCCTTGATGCTGACGCAAGGAACTCTGGCCTTTCTCCTCCCCTTACAAGTTGGCTTTCAATCATGTAGACCCACTTGGTATAAAGTGATTGGGTAGAGAGTCCGTCTTTCTTCGGAGAATGACAGCTACACACAGCTGAAAGTTGGAGCATTGGCTCCATGTTGTCTAAATTGTAATTTTATGTTGTTGGCTTTCTTGTGCAAGGATAATTGAAAGATAGCACGAACAAGCAATGACTTGATGCAAAGCCATTGCACATCCATTTTCTCGGCGCTTTTGGAGTTTTCTTGCAGAAATACGAGAACCAAGTCATAGGCTTGAGATAATTGATCCTGATTAGAGAAAGAAGCTTGGCATAAAATTGACTTAAAATGATCAATCCACAAATGAAGCTCTAATCCAGTTGACGAAAAAGTCACCTCCACTTCATAGCTCAAGCTTGAAGCAAGATATCGAGGCCTTTAGAGGACTTTATTAAAGCCAATGTTTCTTCTTACTGAGAAAATCAAGGAAGGCATGGCGCTTCACTTTTTTGGTTCCATATCATCTTATGAGTTGTTTCAAACAAAAAAAAAAAACCCATGGAAGACTAGAATAAGTACAACAAGACCATTTCCCTCTACCTTCAAAATTCAAAAAGAAAGGAAAAAAAAAAGGAAAAAAAACATAACCTCATGCTCCTTTCACATAATAGAAAGGAAAAATGTGTGAATGCGATCGTATGTTATTTTAAGGATCTTTTTGGTTTGAAGGAATTAGAAGGAATTAAAAGGAATTAGGAAGGATTCTTTCTAAATCAAGTATTTGGTTTGTTTTTATTAGGTCAATTTTAGTAGTTTGACTTAAAAAGTGCTGGAATTGGGAGAAGTTGGTTTGTCTCTAAAAAAAAAGGTATAAGAATATTAATTTTATTAGTTTTTTTCTTTAGGTTAATGTAACATCTGTATCCCAATAATTGATTGTGGAATGGAATCGTAGAACTGAGGAACCAGAAATCCAAATATTATGTTGTATTAGGAACAGAGACCTACTTGTGTATAATCTGGATAAGTTGGGATTTACTGTTATTGGTAATCTTGATGAATATGTGCTTATTTTTCATCGATTGATTTGTGGATTCTCTCTAGCCTAGTTCAGAATGGGTCAGGCAAGTTTAGTAGGCAGATCAAGCCAACAAGGTTAGCAAGCACGTTTGACCAGCGAAGTTAACCAGCACGAATAATCGACGTGGAGTCCTGAATACAGTACCCATAATGAATGCCACCTGATAGTTGCAGCTCGTGTCTTCCATCGAACTGCCGCTTGTGCTCATGTTCTCTAGAGGTTGTTGATAGTGCTTTTATAAAAGGACTGGCTTGGCCTTCACCAGAGAGAGAGAGAGAGGGAGGGAGAGTAGAGGGAGAGGGAGGTGTCTCCGGAGTAGCCGTTGGAGGTGTGCTACCGTCGAAAGAGGATTGTCGTCGGAGGCAAGAGTCATGTCGTTGGGGAGGAATATGCCAAGAGAAACGTTGAAAGCTCGTTAGAGGTCGAGAAACGTCAGCGAACTCATCAGTTACATGTTTCCCCCTCTCTTTTTCCCTTAAAATTATGTCTAAATTGATTTAGAATGAATAGATTAGCATATTTTAGGGAATGATGGCAATATATGATTTTCTGTGATTTTAGAAGTTTTTTACAAAGTTTTTCTTTGTTGTCTGAGTTTCTGATTTTCTGTGAGAACATAGAGCACGACTAGTAGGCACGACCTACTAGTGCAAATGTTGAGCATGAGTTTGAGGCACGGATTGAGTGTGTGATCGCTTGGCACGAATTGTTGGCGTGAGGTGCTGATTTAAGTAGTTTTCGAGGATAAACTGTGATAAATAACGATAATATGCTTGGAAAAAGATTTTGTGATAATAAAGGATTCGAAAATTAGTTATGAAATAGGAAGTACTTTGTGAAGGATTTCTAGAATAGAAAATGTTTTCAAAAATGATTTCAAAGGAAATGCATGCTTTTGAAAAAAAACATTTTCGTGATTTTTGATCGGATCCGCGTGGTGATAGGACCGGAGCTGATAGGGGTATGAGGTCTCCATGAAATCAGTACATACCCTACGACGTAGTTGTCGACGACGGACATAAGTTAAAAAGATAGTGGTTCTTTGATGTACTATAGGGTCCGAGTGAAATAGACTGATCCACTCTCTTTATTGGGTACTGGCAGGGCCTGAGGTTGTGAGTTTCTAAGTGTCTACACACCGAGGGACGTTGTGAAGACACACTCCGTATGTATTTGTGAGACTTGTAGGGTCATGGTAGTGGAGGCCTGTGAGGTTAAGACAAGTGGACTCTTGTGTGGGGTAGTTCACTGTAACAGTGCAATAGAGTCGGGGTTAGTGTCTTGTCGATTGCTTGTGGCTGGATTTGTCACCTGTGGTCAAGGTGACACGATGAATTTTAGTTCAGATTGTGTGTTTGGTTTTTGAGTTAGAATTGGTGTTCGATTTTGTGGTTTTTAGTCAGGTTTTAGCTTTGTTGAGATTTATGGTTTTTAGTTAGTTTCCAATTGAGGTTTAAATATGACTAAGCTGAATGTTGTTTTGGATTGGACTCTAGTCGAGAATTTGCCTCTTGTAATGTATAAAAGTAATTTGCAAAAATGCATAGATTTTCAAAGAAAGGAAAAGAAATCAAAGTGTTTTGAAAAGTTATGACTTATAAATGGATTCCCAGGTTGTTCTCTTGGCTTTTCAATATTCGTAATTTTTCCGTGTCCTGATGATTCTTATGAGTTTTCCGCTCAATTTTGGTTTTTGGGATGCGTATTGTATGACATTGACGTCATTTACACGTGTTTATTTGTATTTTTGTTTTTAGATGCAACATTAGTTGTATAGTCTAGTTCTGGTGCAAATCTAAGGGGTCATTAGCCACACACATGGGTAGCTAGTTTTAAATTAATTAATTAATTATTTTTCTTTTTTAGTTAATTTAGCTTAAATTAAAGGATTGAAAAGTATTGATACTATTGAGTAGTGCATGGAGTGTTACAGTTAGGAAGGTAAGTTCATCCCAAATACTTTGAAGAACAAATTAAATTCCAAGAACTCAAAATTATATCAATCAAATGTTAAAATTTTTAATTGCAAAAATAGAATCAAATACTAACTTTCAACTATTATATTTAGAATTTTAATTTTAATAATTTCAATTTTACTTAGAATTACAATTACTACGAACCAAACAGACGCGAAATCCAAAACTCAACCTTCATGCGTCTCGACCAACTAATGTTGCCCTCAGGATTTGTAATTCGGACCCAAGCAAACTATAAAATACCTTCCTACGGTAACTCCCAGACCAATCCCATCGATTACGAATCTTTTTACAAATTTCTCTTCTGGTCACACATTTCCAGAAACCGAATGGAGCTTTATGAAAATATTCTCACGCACATTTAAAAAATTTCAAAATCCCACCCCTACCCCCCTTTAGCATTAATTAATGATGGAGAATTGAGATTGTTAGAACAAGAATTAAACCAACGAGAACACAGCATTCTACTCCACTCACCAGTCACCACGCGCCCCACTGTTCCCATCACTCCCCGTTCCTGAGGGCTGAGAACGACCGATAGCAACAGACCGCCAGACTGTGGGAGCGCAGAGGATTAGAGAGAGAGTGAGAGAGCAGATCCCTCGAATGCGGTTGATTTTTTCTTCTTCCTTTTTATTCTAGAGAGAAAAACACGAAGAAAACACACACACACACACACACTCACACTCACACACACAGAGAGGGAGGGAGAGAGCAAACGAGATCGGCGTGAGAAGGAAAGAGGAGGTAGGGTTTTCAGTGGATGTGAGAGGGCCAGATCCGAGATGGAGGGGATGTGCATCGGCGAGGGGACTGCTGTGGAGAGTGGAGGCGGAGGGACTAGCAATGCGAGGGCTCCGGTGTCGGAGCCGGTGTCGGTGGGGCTGGCTTCGTCCGGGTCGTTCAAGGCGGAAGGGGGAGGGAAGGGAACGAGGAGGAGGGCTTCGGCCAGGCCGGGCTTGGACGCCGAGGAGTTCATCAATCTGCTGCACGGGTCGGATCCGGTCAAGGTCGAGCTCAATCGGCTGGAGAACGAAGTTAGAGGTTGGAATGTGGTTCCAGATCCAGTGTTGCGGTGCTGTTTTGGGAAAAAGATGGACAATTTTTTTTTTTGGTTTTTTTGCTGAGAGTCTGTGTGGTTTTGGCTTTTCTTATTGTAGATAAGGATCGGGAATTGGGAGAGGCGCAGGCGGAGATCAGGGCGCTGCGCTTGTCCGAACGTGCGAGAGAGAAGGCTGTGGAAGAGGTGACATGTTGTTTCCCCTTACTCGAATTTTAAGTATTTTGCTACATTTCTTATTATCTTTTTCGTCTATTGATAATTGACTTTTGACGTATAATATTTTGGAGTATTTAAATGATGTTCTCATTGTTTCAGTAGGTTTCGTTAATACAGAGGCTTGAAAACGTGTTTCTGTTACATAATGTGCTTATTTTTTCCCCTTAATTACTATTTTTTCCCAAATGATTTGCAAGTCCAATGCTGTTTGTGGTTGCGCCAATATTTGATGTGGAAGTTTGATCTTTGATCCTATCTGTAAGAGCGCATATGATAAATAAATTCTGCACGTTAGTTTCTCTCCACTAAGATACATTCTACGATATATCTCTCCATTCTCTTTCTATATATCTCTTGTTGATTGGAATTTAATATTTTTGGCTCGTATCATATAACTTAATTTGATTTACATATCCGTTCGACTTTTTGTTACGCAACCAATTACAAATAAATTTTTAACAGATGCAATCTTTGCCAAAAAGACATGATTCATAATTTTAGTGATTTCCATAAAAAAGAAAAAGGATAAAAGAGGAAAATTCCACGCAAAGAATAAGAAAAGGATCTCACAGTAGTTATCTTTGTTGAAAATTTCAGCTTACTGATTATTTGGCGAAGGTTGATGGAAAACTCAAGCTGACAGAATCTATTCTGGAAAACAAGGCAAGGATAAAATTCACAGTTTCTCCCACATGTCTTATCTTTCCATTTCTTTTTCATTTTCTTTCTTTAATTATGTGGTAATACTCCATGTCTGCAGAATCTTGAAATCAAGAAGATTAATGATGAGAAGAAAGCATCCATGGCTGCCCAATTTGCCGCAGAAGCCACACTTAGAAGGGTTCATTCAGCACAGAAGGATGATGACATGCCACCAATTGAAGCTATTCTTGCCCCACTGGAGGCTGAGCTTAAACTTTCTCGGCAGGAGGTAGTGTTCACCTTTCTATTAGTGAAATGTCTGTAATGTCATCGTAGTTGGCAACTTGGCATAGTGTTTACTGTATTAAACATTGAACAAGATATAGGTATTTGAAAATGCCGTTGATGCTCTAGTTTAAGTAATTGTAAAACCTGAATCTTAGATCTGTCAGAGCATTTCTTTCCTGTGTGTTCTATGTTGTATGATTTCTTCTTAATATTTCCTTATACACATAGCACACTTCGTTTTGTTATCTTGCAGTTTACTCTTATATCTGGCTATCATATGGTAGAATATTGAAGAACAAGGAAAATCTAATAAAGCTTCAAAATCTCTCCCCTATAAGTCTACAACATTGTATAATATCAGTGTCATAACATTATTGGCATATTAGGTGCTTGGCATAATGAATGATATAAAAACGAAAATTTTGTGCTTTCACATAGAGTTGGAAGTAGATTATTTATATAAGGCTGTGGTGATTGTCGATTACTTGATTTTTTGTCAATCTTCAGACCTTCAACCATTGGTTGAAATATTGACATAGTCATGGTACAGAGGAGGTTCACAAGTTCCTACACAAAACAGAACATTTTCTTGAAAATTTGGAATATAAATTACAACATTAATGTATAGAACTATCTAGATTCATTCATTGGAAAAAACTGTGGTGTTATAATATTGTCATACATATAAATATTATACATTTAGATAAGTTTAAAATAATGTTGAAAATTATTAAATGCATAGTGCATAAAAATATCTTTAGATGACATTTTATGGAAATCTTAGGAGACATTAGCCTAACACCTAGATGAATGTCTAACTGAATCAGGGGACGTTAAGTACTCTCTTATGTTGTAGAAAAGTCATCTCAATGAGTATATTCACTTTTGTTGTAGTTGTTGATTCCATGTTTAAATACAAGCCGTTATTATACTTTATTCAACAAAATTAGAAATTCAAGGTATGGACACTAATCTCATCCTAAAACAGGGACACAGGGTTAACAAAATTGTTCTCCAAAATAGATTTCATTCGATGAAATGAAGTGAGACATTGTTAAAGAGATGATCTACTATTGGGGTTGATAACTACAGCTAAAAAATTATATAGCAAAGGATTTTAGTCTTTGGAGGAAAAAAGGAAGTTACCAAAGTTCTTTGGACCATGATGGATGTTAGTTTACTGTTTACATGAACTAGCTTTGCTTTATTTTTGCCCAACATTTTCTTCTGACTTGGACTGGCATTTGACTGATATGATGGTTGAACAATATAGTCCAACATGTGTCTATCATCTGGTAATTCTTGATGGTTGATCCATTATCATGTTGAAGTTCTGAATTTCCGTTGTACGTTCCAATGTCTCATCAATGTCCACAGAATTTTGAAGAGTGATTCATTGCGATCCCTGAACGTTCATTTTTTTGGGAGACATAATATGTTGTGTAAATGTCTATGGATTAAACAAAAGGCTGGTGCCAGTATCTACTTTTTTTTGGTAGTACCATGGCATCAAACTGTGAAAATTGGTTTAAACCATTTAGTTTACCTCATACCATGAGGGGTGATGTAACCATTCTCCAGATAAATTATCTTTCAGAAAGGAAGACTTTATGCTGATTCTTCTTCTTCTAGGTGGGAAGCTACATTACCTGGGTAAAAATGAAATTCCATAATGAAATACGTGGCTTGGGCCATAAGTATTGGAGTGATAGGCAAATCCTGCTACATTTAGAATGCACAATTCTTATGATTTTCTAAATTGTTGTGTTTTCTCTGAAGATTGCAAAGCTTCAAGATGATAACAAAGCATTGGATCGCCTTACCAAATCAAAGGAAGCAGCATTATTAGAAGCAGAGAGGACTGTACAAATTGCTTTGGCAAAGGCGTCTATGGTGGATGATCTTCAGAACAAAAACCAGGAGTTAATGAAACAGATTGAAATTTGCCAGGCATTCCCATTCACACATACATACTCTCTCTCTCTCTCTCTACCAGCATTACTGTTGAAATGTCTATCTTGTACTTCTTAATTATTTTGTTTTTGTTATGTGCCACTTTTCAGGAGGAGAACAAGATCCTGGAAAAGTTGCATCGACAGAAGGTTGCGGAGGTGGAAAAACTAAGCCAAACTGTAAGGGAGTTGGAAGAAACTGTACTTGCTGGTGGTGCTGCTGCAAATGCTGTGAGAGATTACCAACGCAAAGTCCAGGAGATGAATGTATCGTTTCTATTTTACAACATTTTTTTTTCTAACTTTCTAATGTTTTATGAAAGTTATACAAAATGTGTTCACAATGAGGCTGTACTTATGCCAATTTCTTGGTTTTGTGTTGTTATCATTCATAGGAGGAAAGAAAAACCCTTGATAGGGAACTTGCCCGTGCAAAGGTTACAGCAAATAGAGTTGCAGTTGTGGTTGCTAATGAATGGAAAGATGCAAATGACAAGGTGATGCCTGTGAAACAGTGGCTGGAAGAACGGAGATTTATGCAGGTGGGCATTCTTTTTTTTTATTGTTCTTTCCTAATTTTAGTTGCAATTTCCACACTGCATTCCCTTTTTGAAAAAACAAGGTGAAGTCCCTAGTTCCCAGGAAGAATTCCCATTAGAGAAGAAAAAGTAATTTGTATTGGTGGAAGGAGTTCATATATATAAACTTGATTTTTAAAAAAGTTTTCCTTGAAGTTGGTTTTACTTTTTATCTGTTTAGATGTGACTATTCAGAAGTTTGGGCTGTGCCCTTTTTGTGTGTGTGTGTGTGTATGTTAATTTTCCTAGAAAAACAATGCAGAGTGGATTGGCAAGGTAAATGCAACATTTTTATTGGTTTTTTATGATGCCAAATCATATGTATTGGGATAAAAAATGGTTGAACCATATCATTACTTGAGTAACTCAAATAATCAAATACTGTTGTTGGCGGTTTATTTGCTTAAAAGGTAATGGTGATTGTGCTCAACTCAAAATGTTTTTACAGGGTGAGATGCAGCAACTCCGAGATAAGCTTACTGTTGCTGAGCGAGCTGCCAGATCTGAAGGTCAATTGAAAGTAAGACATTTCTTAAATAACTCAGTTTTATTGTTTTGCGGATTATTCATGAGATATTAACATCTCTGTGTCTTTGTTGTGTTTCTGGATGAATAAAATTTTGTGCTATAGGACAAGTTTCAACTGCGACTCAAGGTGATAGAGGAGGGTTTGAGAATGTCTTCAAACGGAAATAGCCGTCCCAATGTGGAGGGACGAACTGTTACAAACGGCTCTTCACGACGCCAGTCCTTAAGTGGAGTTGAGAGTTTCTCGAAAATTTCTGCAAATGGGTTCCTTTCAAAGAAGACGCCACCTTCACAGCTGCGATCATCCTTTGCTAGTGGCAGTAGTATGGTTTTAAGGCACGCAAAAGGCACATCCAAGTCATTTGATGGTGGAACAAGGTCACTTGACAGGAGCAAAATTCTGTCAAATGGAATTGGATCTAGCTATTTACTGAACAGATCTTCTGATGCCACTGGGGAAACTGTGGCAAATAGCAACGGGAAGGATAGTTCAGAGGAAAAACCTATTGATTTGCCTAATATTGATTCAGAAGATACTGTCTCTGGATTGTTGTATGACATGCTGCAGAAGGAAGTCATCCATATCAGGAAGGCATGCCATGAAAAAGATCAGAGCCTAAAGGATAAGGATGAGGCAATTGAGGTGATCTAACTTTAATTGGGTCAGATCCATAATTTCCTAGCATGGTTGTCTTAAATTTCTATTATATTTTATTGTGTAACAGATGTTGGCTAAGAAGGTTGATACATTAACTAAAGCTATGGAAGTTGAGGCCAAAAAAATGAGAAGAGAAGTAGCGGCCATGGAGAAGGAAGTTGCTGCTATGCGAGTGGAGAAAGATCAAGAAAGCAAGAGTAAGCGGCTTGGCAGCACCAAGGGTCCTGTAATTAGTTCTCAGCTGCTTCCAGGAAGGTATATCAAATAGTTTTCTGATGATGCTAAACTCTAATGTACTTATTCAGCCTTTTCTTTTACTTTGGCTTGCCTTTTGGAGGTGTTAGTGTACCTTGAAACTAAGGGATAGAAACAATAGGAAAATATATTTCCTTTGACCAATGATTTTTTAAGCCTTTATCTTCCAGTGCTTCATCGATCTACTTCTGTATTCTTTTGCAAGTTTCCAATACTCTTCTATTTCATTATTAGGTATACGCAAATGTATTGCAGTGTCTTTGTTCCAATCTTCTTTACGTATAGTTATATCTGCATGTTCGCTATCTTGTGTTCATGTTTCCCATACTCTTCTTTGCTAGTTGCTATATGTAGCAATGTTTTCAGAGTCATCATTTATATTCTTCAATCTATCCTGGTAGATTATTGGCTGATGTTTTCCATACTACTTCATAAGTGGTGATCATTCTATGTGAAGTTCAATCTGGATTTCAGGATGATGTTAAAGTGTGGTAGTTTCACTCCTCTTCCTTTACTGGAAAAATTTGTATGATCTCGATCTGGTTCGTGCATACTACAAATCCTATTTATTTCCCACATCAGCTTGGCGGTAAGGTCTGCTGGAATAAGCCAAAATTTATGGGAAACGAAATGATGAGCAATTGAACGGATCCACTATAAGCTCTTGAAATGGACTGATGGCTTATCTGATTTATTTCAGTTGGTTGCAATCAGAAGTTAGTTGCAACCATGAAAGCTGACTACATCAGTTGTACGAGCCTGTAGCAAAATGTTTTATATCCTTTTAGGGCTTTGAGCGTATCTTCTTCTTTCTTACGAGAATCCCACCTTGGTACAGCTCAATTCTAGTTTGGAAGAATATATTGATAGTCGGGTGTATTATGCACCTTATGGTTTGTCATTTATCCTTAATGTTTGATACTTCAGCCGAGAAGCTTGAATTCAACCTTTTTAGTGTGTTTCCTTGCGTTGTGATACTTGCAGTTGCATATCTCATGCCTTAGACATTAGTGGTTATTTCTAGTGTCTTATATTTTGGTTCGGGTGCTTTTCTAGTCGCTGGTCATTGTTACGGATTCTGTCATGCTGATTTGATACTTGCAGTTGCATTTCTCATGCCTTAGACATTAGTGGTTATTTCTAGTGTCTTATATTTTGGTTCGGGTGCTTTTCTAGTCGCTGGTCATTGTTACGGATTCTGTCATGCTGATTTGTGTCATGTTCTGCATACACTTACTATGTTTTATAATATTCTCAAGGATGTCCTATCTTCTTTTTTTTTGTACTCTTGGCCTTGCCATTATGAAACTAATCTCTTTTTTTTTCCTAATGTTTGAAGAAATGTTTCACGAAGTGGGCCGGTGCGCAATCTCCATTGACAAGGTTAAATCCGAAACTAGAAGTAGTTCTTGTGGAGGCATTGACTCTTTCACTTCTCTTTTCCTCATTCTCAACCATATTGATCTTTTATGACCATAAACTGGGCCGACGATACTTAAAATCCTTCTGTCACTGCATTTTGGAAGAAAAACTGGAGGAAAAGGTCGGTCTGCATCTGACTTGACTGCTATTGTAACAAAGTAGGGCACAATGGTGATGTTTGCTAACCTTTAGCGGTCTATTGCAAAAGTAGTTGTGTTTGGGTGTATAGGCTATTGTATTTTTTTCTAGTAATTCTTTTGTGCGGTGAGTATTTTGCAACAAGGTTGTGAATATTTTTTTGGTAATATCAAATTAGTGCTTTTGCTATAAGCTAGATTGTTGGAGCTTGGCTTGCAGTAGCTGATGTGTCACGTCTATTTTGCAACAAGGTTGTGGTGGCTGCGTCGTTTCGTTTTTAATGGTGGGTTCCATGTCAGCCAAAAAAGGAAAACAAACACGTTGGTATCAAATCTGACGTCTGTAGTGGGTTCCGTTTGTTGTAATTTCGTGCGGCGATGTCTGACTCAATCCGTCAATTCGATTTGATATGTTCTGATCAGAATTGTGATTGTGTTTTTTTTTTGAAATAGAATTGTGATTGTGTTGACACGATTGTAACCCATTAACTCGTTTTTAACATGCATGAAAACATGTTTGACTTGATTCTGAATGTATAAATATATGATTACATTGTGTCTGGTGTAAATTAACTTTCTAAATGTTAAAAACACCTTATTTGTTTTTTTTTTTTTGAAATCGACATAATATTAGATTAAAATTTCACTACGAAGTGTAAAAAAAAGTTTACAAAATAAAGAAGTATTAGAATATTCAAAATATTACAAACTTAAAAAGTTTTCAATAAGTATTCAATAGACTAGAGTTTTTAAAAGTCATAAGTATTATTTCACGATTTGAGTATAAGGGGAAGAGACTTCCACTAAGGTGAGACTAGATGTATGAGGCATTGAGGTAGAAGTAGAAGCAAGTAAGTCAATGGAGGAGGCGATTGAATGAGTCACCTGATCTGCTTGGGTCTGGACCCAATCCCCTTGCATCCTTGTTAGGGCTAGTGAGAGGTTGGGGATTGCCAACAGCTATAGATAAGTTATCTTCTTAAAATTTGATCAGTGAAATAGTACAGAAGATAATATCAAGCATTGGTCTAAATTTATTTCTAATAATCCTGTTATTTTTCTCAAGCCATAAAGATCACAAAATAGTTGAAATGAGTAAATTCCAAAGTTGAAAGTTATTAGAGTATTTTGCATGAAATCTGAGAGTAAAAATATCCGATAAATTAATGGATAAGCAAATTGAAGAATTATTTAAGAAAAAATTCTAAACTTGAACAACAATAAGGCATATCGGTAGAATGTGGGTTGTGGATTCACAATTATCTCCACATGAATGACAATCCATTGGACCCAACCATCTCCTCTTACTCAGATTTTCTCTAGATAAGATTTTATTATGTAATACCAATCACATACATAATTTAATTTCCAAGGAGACCTTGGTACTCCAAATGTGTCTATTAAGTAGAAATCTAGTTCCACCATCATTAATAGACTCATAACAACTCTTTATCAAAAAAACATTGTCCATAGTAGGAATCCATGTAAGTACATTTGACTCTCCGTTAAGCTAAAGGACGTTAATAACATCAGTCAAACCTTTAAGTTGATCTTGTAAGGAGTCACATTTAGTATTATTTACCATAGAGAGATTGAATAACCCTACCAAATCATTATTGAATTTGTTCCACATTTTTTTAACCGTGCTTTTCTTATGTGTAGAAAGCTGGAATAGATCAGGAAAACAATACTTCAGAGGATAATCCCCACGCCACTTACTCTCCCAGAAAATGATATTATCTCCATTGTTAACTAAAGATCTAGAGAAGGTTCTAAATATTAGAAGGCTATTCCTAAGTTCCCCGTAAAGAGGCGAACCACAAATGTTTATGTTCAATAGGGTCTCCACTTTGTTAAAAGAGTAATAACGAGAACTAATAAGCTCAATCCATTTAAACTTAGAACTATTTGAGAGTAATTGCCTAAGCAATTTACATTTCAGTGTAGTACTAAAATTTTTGATATTTATAATATCCCATCCTCCTCGTTTTTTTGTTTGGCATAATTTTTACCAATTAACTAAATGATATCTTGATTTAAGAGGCTCTTTTGAACACCACAGGAATCTTAAACAAAGGTGATCAATTTCTTTCTCCACCTTCACCGTAAGATGAAAAATCGACAGGAAGTATGTTGGAATGGTAGAAAGAACTAAATTGATCAAAGTAAGTCTCCTTCCCAAAGATAAAAATTTGACCTTCCATCTTGCTAGTTTGGAAGTTAATTTATCCAAGACTGAAGATCAGTCATTGAATAAGCTTTACGATAATGAAGAGGCATGCCTAAATACTTAATTGGCAGGAATTCTTGCTTATACCCCAGGATCTTACAATATTTATCTATTTTATCTTGCACAACTCCAATTCTAGTGATTGAGGACTTACTAAAATTAATCTTGAGGCCTGAGCATACCTGAAAGTATGCCAATATCCTCTTAACGTTGATAATACCTTCTTCAGATAGTGATAAAAATAGAATGATATTATCAGCATATTGAATATTAATCACATTGGGACCTTCCTTAGGGAATTGAATCTCAAATATTAAATTCCTTTGGGCTCCAATGTTAAGCATTTTATTCAGGATATGGGTAGCCACTATAAATAGAAGTGGAGAGCGGGTCTCCCATTGCCTCAACCCATTAGATGCTTTAAAGAAACCTTTTGGTGTGTCATTAACTAGAACACAATATCTAACATGAGTAATACACATTTTGATCTAGGTGATCTAGATCTCTCCAAAACCAAGCCCTCTAAGGGAGTTGATTAAGAATTTCCAGTTAACAATATCAAAAGTTTTCTCAAAATCTAACTTAAGAATGAAGCTTGGAGAATCAGAATGATGCATAAAATGTAATGTTTCTTGAATTACTAGAAAGTAATCATGAATACTTCTCCCAGGAAGGTAAGCACATGGGCTATTGTCAATAAACGTATTCAGATATGGGCTAAATCTAGTAGCTAGACTTTTAGAAATGATTTTAAAGGCATCATTCGACAATCTTATAGGCCTAAAGTCTTAGACACTTTAAGCCATATCTTTTTTGGGTATGAGAAAAATGAAAGTTTGATTGATTCTACTTAAAACATTAATATCAATGGATCTCTCAAAGAATCCAAGCAGTCTCTTAAGATCCTCCTTAATATCATCTCAAAAATACTAATAGAAGTAAAAAGGAAATCCATCTGATACTGGAGATTTATCCCCAGCCATCCCAAACACACTAGTCTTAATTTCTTCTTCCGAGAAATGGACCTCCAAAGTTTTAGGATTGACAATTTTGTTAGAAAATAAAAGATTCCAAATGAAACTACTAGAGAATCTGTAACATCTGTGCTTGGATTTTTCCATTTTAATATAAACCATGGATTTCTTGTAATTATTTGTTATGGTTTATTAATGGTAAATCCAATTTGTGTTTGTTGGTTGTGGGTTCCCTCGGTGTTTTGTGCTTTGGTTTCTCCCCTGTGGTGTGTTTCTGTGG
>JAMKQA010047360.1:0-16279 GCA_024699735.1 Posidonia australis | reverse complement strand
CATGTAGATTCACAAGTGTGTATAATTGAATATTTGACTTTTAATAACTACTTGTCATATTTTCTTAAGTGATTATTAATCTTCAATCACATTTCATTTGTTATCATCAAAACATATTAATAGATTTTTCCAACAAAAACCACCAAAACACATGTCATAGTGGCTAAAACCTCAAGCAAGGCCTTACTGGCCATAAATCATAAACACACGGAGTCGTGATACCCGACATTCGGCAACCAACCATGGCCACAAACAACTACTAAGATTTACTGCACTGTCACGGACCCGCCATCCTGCGAGGAGTGAATCTGTCCCAACGACACAACTTACGGTATCTTGGCCCACAAACAAAAGCCACAAAAATCTCTTTTCCAAAATGGGTCCATATCTCTTTTGAAATCCATTTTCAAACTCATCTTTTATATCAATAGAAATCTCCATAAAATTGATACACCAGGTGTCCACAATAGACCATTACTAATGGTCCACAAAATCCTCTTTTATAAGCATATAAAACTCCTTAGGAAAAACCACAAAGAATAATTTTTAAAACAGCACTCGGCCCTGGTTCAGCATTCCGAGATGGATTGTTTAACCAAACTGGGCTCGGGGCACCAAAACGTTAGATCGAAAACCATACGGACATCCGAAGATCCCTGGTTCGACTGATCAAAATTGATCGATCGACCGAACTAGTCGCACAGTCAACACCTAAGGGTCCAGAATGGTAGATCGAATAAATTCGATGGACCAAAGCAAGGGCCAAGGAGACTATTTTAATTTAAAGCAAAACCTCTGACTATCCTCACGACTTCCTTGAGCTCGCCACACCTCCAAGAAGAAGTCTAGAGCTCCACTGGTTGGCCCGAACCTCTATAATGCACCACTTCTCTCTCTCTCTCTCTCTCTCTCTCTCTCTCACGTGCGTGCGCACGCGCATAGGACAGGGGAAAGGAGGAGAAGGGGAAGGGAAGGGGAGGAAGGGAAAAGATGGAGGGAGGGGGAAAGACTCCGATGCCCGTCCACCATTGCGTTGACTGGTGTGCTCGGGAACATGGAGGGAAAAGATAGGGGAAGAAGGAGGAGGAAGAGGAGTGTAGGAGAAGCTTCCGTCTCTCCTTCCCTTTAAACGTGTGATTCCTGGCAGTTGTGCATGCACTCACCAACAACTCAAAATGTATGTACGTAATCACACATCCCTAGCTACCCACTAATCGAGGCATGAGGCATAGCAGTCGATCCACACCAACATGCCCACATACAAAAAAAGCACAATACCTCCACAAAAGGACAAGGCATAGAACAAGTCAAATCACGAAGGCAAAGCACAAAACAATAAAATTACCGAAATGGTCTTACGCCAATAACACCTGTCAACAATAAATTCATTACCGAATTTTGAGTGTTACAACCCTAGAGCTCACATTCTTAAATTAACCCCTCCTAATTTCAATCATGCATATTTATTAATTAATCCAAGATTAACTAGTAAAGAAATATCACATAGTCCACTACATGCAACTACTATTCCATTCCTTAACCCAAATCAAACCCTTCTTAAGGAAGAAATATGAAAATATAACAACAAGGGCATTAGACGCGCAGCCAATGTCCAATGTTGGATGCACCAGGGTATGCGTCCAATGCCCTGCATCAGGAGATTCAACTAGAACCTCCCTTCCAAGCATGCAAAACCCCTCCAAATTTCATGCCATCACCACAAAGCAATGTAGGAATATCCACCCACGACCTTGCATAAAAACAACCACCCAAAAACAATTCAAAAGATATCTACGTAGGTGTGTATCTTGCACCAATGAGGCAAGTCAACATAGTGATCCAGAGCTCCCTAAACGCTCCCAACCATGCCTCGAGCACCATCCAACCACCACCACGCCACTTTTCCTTTCTCTTTTTCTTTCTCCCCTAAGCTCCCATGCACCTAAGGAACCTCCGGAGACAACCCCACGCCAAGTTAGAGGACAGAGAGAAGAAATCTTCCTGGGAAAGTCACTGACTCGTACCATATATAGGCAGCAGCAAAACTAAGAGCATTATACAGTGTTGGATCGAGTGGCTTCTCTAGAGAGGGGTGAATAGAGAATATTAATTTTTTAATATCAAATTCCCCAATTTTAGGTATAAGTTTGACAATATGAAGTATGTCACAAAATAAATAAGAGACTATAGTAAAATCATACAAGTTTGATGTTAACACTAATTCATGTACATGAAGGAGATGAGAGACAATGAATACACAAGTTATTTATAGTGGTTCGGCCAAACTCCCGCCTAGTCCACTCCTCAAGACCTTCTTGAGATTTTCCCTTTATATGCAAAACAAAGCAACACTCACTTGTGTTCGCAATCCCTCCAATGCAATCCTAGCTCCTTCCACTTCTCGTTCCCAAGAAGCTAGAGCCTCTCCTTGTAGCTTTACAATTAATGACTTCCCTTTCACAGAGCACTTTTACACTTGAATTACAATCTTGCTTGTGAGGAGAAAGTAGGATAGAATTTTGAGCAAAGAAATAAAGAATTACAAGTATCTCAATGTGATGATGTTATCAAGGCACATCGAGGTCCTATTTATAGCCGAAGAATCGTCGAAGAGTGTGTCTAACGGCTAGAAAACGGTCATAAACGGCTATATAATCGGTATGCCGTTTTGATCATCGGAATGCCAAACCAATCTTCAATCAGCAACTCTCAGGCATTTTGGTATGCCAAATTCTCCTGAAACGGTATACCGTTTTAACCTGGTATGTCGTTTTATCTTCAATTTGTTTTCACAGCATTTTTCGGAGTTCCGTTGCTTGTGTCGATTGTTCCTGCTTCGGTATGTCATTTTTATCCGGTATGCTGTTTCTGGATTCTTCATTTTTAATCTCGGAATGTCGTTTTGTATGTTGATTTTTGTTGTATCGGTATACCGATTTTCCTTCGGTATGCCGATTCTGATATTTTTAATTTACAACAAATTCTAAGTATACATGACTCAATATATCATATAGTTTACATGACTCAACTAATTTCTTCAACTTTTTCTAAGTACGTCATTTACAATAAGTAATTTCTTTTTTCATGAAAATATATAAAATTTTATTAGTCCAAGTGTAATCATCAAAACAAAATATATTTTTAACATACAAGACTGACCATGCATCTTATATTAGGCACATTCATGCGCACGTCTAACAACTAGAGCTGTAAGCGTTAGATGCAGGCTTCTATACGTCTAACATAAGACGTGCCATACGCTACGTCTAACACCTACAAGGCTAAAAATCAATATCTCAGGCATAAGACACGGGATTTCTTGCGCCTAACATTAGACGCATCATCTCTAGCGTTTAACACACCTAGATTCTAGATTAAATATTTACCCTAAACACCACCTAAGAAATTGAGTCATTACAAAAGGAGGAATTCAGAGATAAAGTGGATGAGGAAGTGAACGAAGAGAGAGAGGAGGAGAGGCCACTACTGCTATTGAGTTATTGTCGTCTTGTGCTATATAGACATTATTGTTGTGTTGTAACACCCGTGGTCTATGTGGATCAGGTGCGTATTGGTGGCTCATATCGGAGGCTACTATTGGTTGCTCGTATTAGTGGTGCATTTTGTTGGAATTTTTTTTGGTCAAAATTGAGCCTGAAATTGAGTTTCCATTTAATTGTATTTTGGCAATTTTTGGGATCTAGAATCTCTTTTAATTACCACGCGAGTTGAGCAAAGGAAGAAGAAGAAGACAGAGGTAAAGAAGGAAAACGAAGGAGAACCCAGAGCTCATGCCAATGAGGAAGAAGGGAGGTGAGTTTGGAGTTCACGCTGGAGAAGAAAGGAGAGAGACAAAGAACTATGAGGGTGCTCAGGTGGGGAGGCTACTCCCGCTATCGTCGTTTGCCATTGTTGTGTCACGACTACTCTAGTCACTGTGACCACCACTCGCGTCACCAAGGAATTGCCATGGCCGCTGATACATCTGTTGAATACTGCCAGCTCAAGGGCTGAGATTGTAGTGATCTAGTGGGTGCAAAAGTTGACATTGGTGGTGTGAGCATACCGACAGGGGGAAACTGCAATTCGATGCGATTGAGACTGCAGCGAGACCAACAAGCCATGGTAAATTCAGTGAATTCGATGAAGGGAGAAAGACTTGAAGAAACACCGAAAAGAATCCAAACAAAGAAAAGATAAGGAAATAGAGTTGCCACCTAGTCCATTAAAAACAGAAAGACGAGGAAAACAGGATGCAAAACCTGAGTAAATCCGTGCCAAATGGACGCGACACATGGGTCAATGTGTGCCAGAGAAAGGATAATGTCTCCTATTACGTGTGGGGAAAGTATTAGGCACCCCTACACGGTCGACGAATCAGTCTTTCTCAAACTCATTGTTCGTATGCGTGGCAATATAGGCGTTTGAATGTCAATTGATGTGTGGCTAATACATGAATGATGCATGAGAAATAAAACAAGGTAAATAAAAGGTGCAACATAGAAAATCAAGAGTGTAATCAAACTGGAAGACCTGAAATGATGCAAGGGATGAGAGTGTGTTTGGGTTGGAGGCTAAGCTAGTCCAGGTTCGATCCTTGGGGCAACCTCACATCCTAGACGTGCCAAAGGTACGCGCACCCAAAACGTGCCCTAGGGTATGCCCAAGTAACTAGTTATTATGGCCAATCCCACACACCTAGGGTTATGATATAATAACTAATGGATGATAGACAACATAAATAGGGGATGGGATCATGCATGGTCTAAAAATTCAGAAGAAAATCACTTGAATAAAAGAGAACTCAAGCAAAAACGAGGAATACGAGTGGGTAATGAAACTAGAAACACGCCAAAGGAGTCAAACACGCGAGAAAAACTTAAATGGAAGGGTGTGTAGTCAAGGCTTGGTCAGGTCTAGCGTTATATGGTCCCTGAGGGACACGCGCATCTTGGACGCACGTTTGGGACGTGCACTCCGAACAGAGTCCAGACCATCCTCTTTCATCACCTCTCCCCATGCAAGGCATGCATTACTAAAGGTACGATGACATCTAGGAAGCATGAGCGAAAGTCAAGTGAGGGAAAACACACGAGAAAACGGATCGAAAGACTTGAGAGCCCTTCCTCCATCCCCACACTTTCCTTGTCGAACCTCATCACTCACTCTGGCCATGGCAATGGCTGGGGTGTGTTGGACCTCCAGGACGATCGTTGGAAGCTTGAGTAGAGATGTAGGAAGGCTCAGGATACAATGAAATCTCAAATGCAAACATGAGTTCCTCCACCCACCTCCATCGTCGGCGTCATGACCTACCGGAGTCTGACTGACCATAAGGGAAGGCCAGAGACTTGGGCGCAACTCAGGGGTGATTAGAGGGTTGGAGAGGAGGAGGATGGTGCCTCGAGACAACCTAGACTAGGTGCTCAAGGGCCAGAAGCCTCACACCAGCACTTGCCGTCCGTCAGCGGAGAGAGATAGTGGGTGCTACGAATGGAAAACCAAAATCGATGGAAAACAAGAATGGAAGGTTAAACTGAAACAACTAAGTGATATTCTAAGTGGAGAGAATGAGAATTGTACCTGTGTAGGTTGCGTCCCTTCGTGCCAGCGATTGAACTTTGGCAGGAGAGCTTGGGGAGGCGATCCGACGGTCAAGGATGGGTCTGGAAGGCTTGGGAGCTTTCGAAGGATCGCTAGGATGCTTCCCCGACACAGAGGAAGGCAATTTGTTGGTGGTTTGGGAGTTGGGTCTTGCAAAGTCTCTATGGCTCTCTAGTTCTTCGGGTGACGATGGGTTCTCCATTGACTCTCTCGCAACTGGATGCGTTGTGTTTGCTACGAGGAGGCTTCTGGTTTTGGTGGTTGGCTTGCGTGCGTTTGGAAGCCAGTGGGGTGGCATGACGACAAGGGATTATCAAGACTACAGATGGAACACCGACGTCGTCTAAGAGGTGGCGTGCAGTCGACGAGGGCATTGGCAGGGTGAGGAGTGGTCGTGACAGGGTGTGGCAAGGCTGTGGGGATGTTAGGCATGTTGAGGAGGCAGCCAGGACGAGGTGTGTAGTATTGGTACTCGTATGAGGTACGACGAAAGTGACTAGTAGGGTGGCACACGCTGGCTGTCCTGGCTCCTACGTGCACTTGGGCCACACTGTTGGGCCACGCATCTCACTAGACCAGAATACACAGGTTGGATTTGTGGTGTTGGGCTTGGTGAATAGGCCTTGTCTTAGGGTTAACTGATGGTTTTGGGTTTATGGGGTTGGTTTGGGTATATGAGGTAGGACCGGGTCCGACGTCCCGTTGCATTCTCCGTCGGGTCCATCTACCAACATCGACTAGAAACCGAGGTATCTACACGTGGAGGTACGCACCTACCTGACGTCCTCTTTATCTTGTTAATATTATACCTATTATGGTGATTGTGTTAGGATTCCAAGTGAGAATCTTATTATTATAATATTTATTGTTGTGAATGTGCTTGGGATTCCAAGTAGGAATCCTATTATTATAATGTTTATTATTGTGATTGTACTTGAGAGTTCAAGTGGAAATCCTGTATTGTGGCGATTGTCCACCATGGCATTCGTGAGAGAATCCAATTCTTGTGGAATGTGATATTCTAGTTGAATAAAGTTTTGGATACAGGATTTGATGTATATAGGTTTGAATGTGTGATTTATGGTGTGTATTATCGCTGTTCTCAAGTTTTTGCCCTTGTTTCACTGTTTATTGTAGGTTTTACCCTTTAGAGGATGAATGATATGTGTCTAGTGCTCTCAAGCTAATTATTGGACCTGAGGCACATATTGGACACGCGTTTTGCCTGCACATATTAGGCACGCATGTTGCCCGCATGCTACCCTATGATAGTGATTTTTAGGGGCTTTTCCAATGGATTTTTGTTTGCGTTGTTGGCTGTATTTTGCGTTGGATTCTTAGTGGCTTTTGAGTTGTGTTTTGAGGTTTTGTGTGGCTTATGCGTGGAGTTTTTGGTACAAGGTTTTGTGTAGAATTTTGTAGTATTGGGTTGACTTCTTGTGCAGTGTTTTGCATGGTATTTTGCAATGATTTGAAGATAATTTTGAAATGATTTTCAAAATAGTTTTCTAAAAATAATTTGGAAAAGAAATGCATGAGATTTGTAAAGACTTTTAGAAAATGATTTTTGAGATTTTGAGGGATCGAGAGGCCAAAGCTCTTGGCCGACGGACTAAGGACGACTGATATCTCTAGATGGTCAAGACTTAGTTGCCTAAGATGAGGTCTGCATATTTTTCATGGTTTTTGGTAGGAACCACAAGGACCGTAGGATCATACTAGCAGATTAGGGACAATCGATACCTCTAAGAGGGTTTGATACAAGTTCAAAGTCGTGGTTACTGAGATAAGTGTTGACAAGGTTTGATGTTTGAGTCCTCAAGTGGCCCAGACATAGAACTGGCAGGGTCCGAAGATCCGAGTCCCCGGATGGCCCAAGCACAATGTTGGTAGGGTCTGATCTTAGAATCCCTAAGTAGCCCTAGTTAGTACGTTGAGAGAGTGTACCCTGTGTTTGTCCTAAAGCAAACCTTTAAGGGTTTTTAGAGTAAGAACCCAGGGCGAAGAGCTCCTACACAGGGTGATCCTACCACGATAGTGCAGTGCACTTCAAGGTTAGAGTCCTTGAAAGCCTACTTGTTGGCTGGCTGGTCGATTGTAGTTAGAGTGACATGATAGGTTATGTGTTGTGTGTGAGTTGTGGTTTTGAGCAATGATTCAGGTTTCAAGCTCTAGTTTAAAAGAGACTTTAGTTTTTGAAAAGTGGTTTGTGTTAGTTTTGGATTTGGTTTGGTGTAGAGTAGCCATTCCAAGAGTGCATAAAAAGATTTCAAAGATGTACATGTTTTGAAAAGAAAAGAGAAAGATTTTGAAAAGCATATTTTAAAGAATTTATGATTTGTTAGACAAAAGTGAATAGCCTTGTTGTGGTTTTGTGGCATCAATGTAAGATGCTTGCTTTCTGAGGCTTTGGTGTTACGATTTGGGATGCACGTCTACATGGTTTCGTGTATCAAGGTTTTTGGCGATTTTGTTTTGCTAACATCAATAGTGGACATATCTATTTTAGTGGTGTATTTTGACAGCAGATTTTAAGTTTTGAGAGGTTTAGGTTTTTGGTTTTAAAAGAATGTTTTAAAAGAATTTTTATGTTTGCCAGTAATAGAGTTTTACAAGTTTTAGATTTGATGTTGTTGAGAAAGGCAACGTGTGGTTTGAGGAGTTGAGTGCTAACAACTTCAACATTGATTTGTTGTTTTTAGTAGTTAGTAGGTGTGTGTTGAGTGATTATTATATGTCACTCATGTATGTTTTAATGATTTTTTTTAGGTACTATTTGATATGTTTTCAAATATAATATTAAATATTTAAAAACATAATTTAATATGATTAAAATAAAATAATATTATTTAATATATATATATATATATATTAATTAAATTATATTTATACATATGTCTCACTGGTCATTCCAGTTTTATAATCAAACCGTTATAACTTCCCATACATATTTATTCACTTTCACTCTCAAACAGATTGATGACTCCAATGAGTACTAATTTTAACGTCAACGTATTCCTTATTTTTCTGTTCGAAAAGGGACCAGTAATTCTTGCAAACAAATCCAAGTAAGTGCCATTTTTACAGACAGCTTGCTCGCTTCTCTGATTGATTGAGACAAGGAGCAAGGTGTCGGTCGTTGAACAAAGATGTATTTGTGCCAAGAAAAGTAGAAAAATGAAAAATATACAGTCAAAAGAAATAAAATAAAAAATAAAATAATGAAAATTTGTCCTCAGTTTGACTCAGTAAATGAGTTGGCGGTGGTAGAGAGATGGAGACATTCTATTTGGATTTGTTTACTTGGAAAGGGAAAGGAAAACCGCGTGATTTGCTCCTACGAACGAGAAGAGCCACCCACGCCCTCTGCCTCTCTCTTCTGCTCGTCCGATCGTGGTGCGCAGGTGAACCTCTCGCTCTTCTTCCGGTTTCAGATCTGGTCCCATTTTCAGTTGCGCTTGCTTTCTTTGTGTGCGTGTTTCCCCTGAGAAGGAGCCAGATCCTGCTTCTTGTTGTTGCGGTGCAAACGAGGTGTTGCCTTCTCCGCTAGGGCGGACGGGCGGGCGTTCCTTGTTCTTTTGTTTTGTTTTGTTTTGTTTGTTCGAAGGAACAAACAAAACAAGGCGCAAACGAGGTGTTGCCTTCTCCGCTAGGGCGGACGGGCAGGCGTTCCTTGTTGTTTTGTTTTGTTTGTTCGAAGGTATGTTGTGTGGATTGGGTATTTGTCCTTCAAAAAAGAATCTCGCTTCTTATGGATCGGTAGGGTTCTCGTTTGGAAGCAGAAGGAAGATCTAATAGGATCTGTCGGGTTACTGTTATTGGTTTTGGATCGATTTGGGGGTTCTGTTCTGATCCAGCTATAGATGATAGGTGTCAAGATGATTTGTCATGGTAATGGTTTAGGTAAAATTCAACTGGATTCCGTCCATTATGCAAATTTGGGTAAAATTAGGAGTAGAGGAGATGTATGCGAGGGCTCACAGTTTCACACTTCTTCTCCGCCTCTTGTTTCTCTAATCTCACCGGTTTTGCCATAAAGAGGACCAAGAGTAACTAATCGTAGGACATAGGTTAAGGAGGTGGAGAGCCATAGCCATGTAAACTTTGAAATTTTTTCTCTGATTTTGTCAGGTGTTGCTCAATGTTGTACCGTAGGTGCTTGCGCAAGTTCTGAAAACTTTGGTACAAAATTAACAAAACAAATAATGCTGTTGATTGTTATAAAAGTTCAATTTGCGTGGATCTAACTTGTGAAGTTGTGAGGGGTATTGACATATTGGAATATATCAGTATTGACTTTTTGGGGTATATTATTTGGTAAAAATTAGATATTTATTCTTAATGTTTTTATCACAAACAGGTCATTGAACGTGCAACTTATCAAAGAATCAAGTTTGTGATCGAACTTGTGCTTTGATGCATATAGAACATGTACCAGACGGTACAAAATTCCAGTAATTCTA
The DNA here is from genome assembly GCA_024699735.1 of Posidonia australis. Taxonomy (NCBI): domain Eukaryota; kingdom Viridiplantae; phylum Streptophyta; class Magnoliopsida; order Alismatales; family Posidoniaceae; genus Posidonia; species Posidonia australis. Next base: position 6,212 of record JAMKQA010047360.1, on the reverse strand, counting down.
AAAACTACTATACGAGAGAAATTATCTCTGACAAGTGCTCATTCTATGTCAATTTAGATTATTCTATGCTGTTCCAAGTGTGGCTATCATGTAAAGATCTTTTTCATCAAATTAGAACTGCCAAACTGGGAAGAATGAACACCTCCCTATACATGTCCATGTCTGCCATTTTGTACCTATCAACACTTCCATGCACAGACACATCTGGACAACTAAGTCACCTGCTCACATCCTCCTATTTAATTAAGAAGCCAAAATCCAGAGGTTAATTCCTATAAAACAGTCCATAGGCTAATTCCTATAAAACAGTCCATAGGCTAATCCCTTGCAGGAGGCGAAGTCAATCTAAATTTGGTGAAGGTACACCTTGTGTTAGTGTAGAGAGGTGAAAGGTCAATGCCATTTTTGCATGGACAACTGGAAATGATAAACTGAAATAAAAAAATCGAAAATGTACTGCAACCGCCTTGATAGCCTTTGTCTAGTTGCTAGTCTTCATCGTGTGGATTTGTATTTCTTCCATATTATTTATTTATTTGTTCACTGTCTCCCTGTATGTTTTATTTTTCCTTACTTCGTCTGTACTATAATGGCCTCCCTTGTTCTCTCTCTCTCTCTCTCTCTCTCTGTTTAGCTTCAACACCGTGTAAGTATTTGTACACTGATTGTTGTGCATTATTCTGCACATCTTTGGTGTGTCCATATTCTATTTTTTGAAAAATTACAGTGTCTACATGCCTGTGTTGTGTCATTTGTACAAATGCACTACATAGGTGCTGTGTTGGGGAAGTATTCTTCTACTTAACCCTGATAGAGAGGATTGGAATCAGGGCTCTGCGTTTATGATATTATTATCCTGAAAGCATAGCTCGATTATTAGTAGTGGGTCACTGGGTTGTAGAAAAAGTTAGTTATTGGAGTCAGGGCTACTCTTTTGATATTATTGTCCTTCAGTTAAATGGTAAATTGTCTATGCTCTTTCTCTGAAAACAGAGTTCGATTATTAGTAGTGGACCATTGCGTTGAAGAAAAAGTTAGTAAGTTAATAATCTGTAGATGTTGTCTGCTGGGTTTTCTCGCTGAAACTAGTATTGAACTAGAAGCCCCTTTGATATTTGTTTTTCTCCATGGCTTCCTAATGCTTTACTTATTGATATCTGACTCATATTTTCCAACTTTTGGTTCATGGTAATTGGCCAAGGAATTACACAATTGTTTATTTATTTCTCCTTGATAATTAAAGCAATAGGAACTGTTCCCATGCCAATTGAAATAATCCAACTGCAATTGAAATCTTGTAACATATCTGATTTGTGAAGTTTGCTCTCTGTGCTTCTTCCAATGAACTTCAAGGTTGTTTTTATTGTCAGCTTAGTCAACATTTTTATGCTTACATTTCTCTGTTATGGTGGTTGTGAAAATTACTGATCCAGATGTTCTGATTACAGGTTTCTAGCTTAGATAGGTTCATACAACCATGAAACTTGAGTCCTTGTCATCGCCCCACAGGAGGTCACAGTCTACATCTTCACAACCATCGCCATTCAAGAAATTTTCTGGTCGTGATGAGTTAGGCAGTTGGTCTATGCTTTTGGAGCGGCACCGTTTTCTCTTGACAATGCTGGCAGTCCTGGCTTTCTTGTGCATGATTTATCTGTACTTTGCAGTAACCCTGGGAGCCAATGAATCGTGTTCTGGGTTGACGGGGTCTCAGAAGGCTCTTTGTCAAGCAAAACTATCTGCATTACATGCACGAAAATTGAAGTTTTTCTAGCAGCACACAGAATTTGAATAAGAGAAACCTAGGTGTGGTTGTGAAATATGCAGTTTGGTAATGTACAAGCTTTTACCTTTTCTATTCAAATTACACTGGGATTAAGCTTAAGATATGTCTTAGAACATTCTTTTTCCAATGTTTGATTGGAACTGATGTTTAATTGTTTATATTATCAAAATAGCCTAGCACTTTGGCGAGCTATCTTATAACAATGATTGTTTTCAAGTTTTGTTCTTTTCATGGGACACTCATAATATTGTGAAAAATTGAATTGTATCTTCTGGTCTTTTTGCCTGTTAAGGAGAAGGCTAATAGATTTTGTCTTAGCGGACCTAAATAATTGATCAGGTATTTTTGATTGAACACCCCAGACACTGAAAGATTGCGAGGAATCGCCACATTGTCTGAGCGAGAATTTCAACACCGTTTATCGATTTACATGAGCCACACATTGACATAATTAATACCGACCGTTGTATTATTTCTACACCGGTCTCTGTGTCTACTTATGGGACGTTTCACGTGATTCACTATTACTACATGTGAAATAACTGAAGGCACAGCATAAACTCTTAACACCTATAAAGACATGATTTGGTGGTTAAAACTTGACAATTCTGTGGTGTTAAATGAAAGTGACATCACATGGGTGCTGTTTAATGAAAGTGACAAAAATTAGGTACATGATTCCCAACAAATCATGTCTTTAATTTGGTGGTTAAAACTTGACAATTCTGTGATTCGGTATGTCGAAAATCAATCGGTCGACTGAAATATGTAATGGTCGGATTAATTCGGTATTCCGAAATTTTTTGGTGTGTCGATTTTGCTTTTAGCTTTCTTTGTTCCTTGAATTTCGGTGCGCCATCTGATGTACCGTTTTCTTCTGATTCGATATTTTGAAAATATTCGGTATGCCGTTTCTGCTTTTAGCTTTCTTTGTTCTTTTGAAATTCGGTGTGCTGTCTGATGTTCCGTTATTTTCTGATTCGGTATTCCAAAAATATTCAGTATGTCGATTTACATGTGACTTTAAACTTACATATCCTTTCTTCCTTTACACATCAGTACATTGCTTTATATCTCATGAATACAAATATGTGATTTTACATCTCATAACACTTACATATATGATTGTTTTACAATTTAGTATTTGCTTTCTTCATATGACTTTTTATAGCCTCCTGTGCTTTAAACACAATAAAATTGTTATCATCAAAATAAATATAAGATTTTTCAACAATCTCTTCCTTTTTGATGATGACAAAACAAAAGCTCCCCCTATCAATAGGCATGTCTTTATGAATGATGTAATTGAATTCAGGAATAAATTTTTAAGTATACTATGTATCATTTAAAACAATATGAAAACAATCATATAATTCATCAGATATGCATTTGGATACCTTAAGAGAATTATAAAAAGATAAGACACAAACAATGGTATGGTCTCCTCCTTTTTGTCATAATCAAAAAGATCCATACAAAAACTTGGTCTTAAAAGAAGGAAAAAAAATGTATCAAGGACGATACAAATATTCGCACAAAACACTCAAGACGCAGGAGGCGAGTCTTTTTGAAAATATTCTTGCATATCGGCATGATATTCCTCAAGTTGCTCCTGGTAAGCTTCTAACTTAGTGTGAGTGATTTTGGTGGATTCCTCAAGTCGAGTGAGAATGAGATCCATTTTCGCTTGATTTTCTTCATGTTGCTGCTGCTAGCGAAGCTTGATGTCATTGATTTGTTGTTGGAGCATGTCAATTTTCTTGGTGATAGAGTCATCATCGTCCTCAGTAGAGCTTTCAGAGTCTTTTTCGATGTGAGGAGCAGAAGAGGTGGATGGAGGAATGCTTTTTGAAACCTTGGACATTTCAATGGCTTGTTCTATTTTTTCTATGACCGACATTGCTAAGGGTTTCAACTTGACAACCATCCTAGATTCATCGTCAAAAGGAACATCAAAGTATTCAAATAGATAGGTAAGGAGAGAGCCAAAGAATAACTTGGTTTTGACATGGGTCATGCAATGAACAATGACTCTGGCCCAATTGACTTGGATTTTCTTAGTGATGGCATAAACAACCTTACACGTGAGTTCACTAAGTTCATCAAAATGTCCTTTCTTTTGAACAATATTGGCCGCAATAATGTAGAGAATAAGGCGGGATTGTTTGGTTAGTTGATTGATCTTGGTAGGTTTAAAAGTGCTCCTTGTGTTTTGGGAAATAGCCTTATTAATATCCAAGTAAGACCAATTTAAGTCATAAATTGATAAGGTGATATCTACCCCAGATGAAGGAATTTTTAATAATTAACCTATGAGGACATCATTAAAAGTAATATCTATGCCAACTAAGTAGGATTGAAATAAATCATGGGAAATAGTCATATTGGCATAAAACTCGGATACGAGTTGAGGATAATAAAACCTATCACTTATGGAGCCTAAGAATGGAACAAACATTTGAAGGGAAAATAAGGCCTCAATAGTTCCAAGTTCGGGAAAAATTACCCTTCTTCCGGTCAAAACTTCTCGATTTGCAAAGCGTTCTTGGTGTGCACGTTGAGCTTCCTCATTGGCAAATCGAAAAGAGGGCACGCTGGTTGGTGGAGGAGACTCTGCTTGCTTGCGTTTGGGATGGCTGGCGAGTTGCTTCTTGGGGGCCATGAGGTGAGAGTACCGGAGGGGAGTGGAGAGGAGGTGAAAAGAAAAAAAAAGCACCCAGAAGGAGCGTGATCAGGTGGTGGTTGATAGAGGAGGTGTGGGAGGGTCGCCGGAGAGGAGAGAAAGGAGAGAGATGAAGAAAAACAGGAAAGGAAAATAGGGTTTTAAAGAATATGTCGCGGCATTCGGTAGACCGAAACAAAATCGGTATGTCGAAATTATGGCTTGAATGCTATTAACACAGGGGATTCGGTAGACCGTCCATAAACGGTATGTCGAAATTAGTGGGTTTCTGAAATTCTAACAGAGAATCGGTAAACCGAATTTTTTCAGAGTACCAAACCATAGGTTTCGGTCGATCGAGTCAAAATCGAAAAATTACAAAAACAATCTGCAGCATTTTTCGGTATACTAATGTAAATCAGAAGACTGATCCAGAGAATTTCGGAAGACTGATGGAAATCGGAAGACCGATGGAAATCAGAAGACCGATGCAGCATTTTTCATCCACAAAATTTGGACACAACAACATCCGGCTGCAATATATTCCGCTTCTGTTGTTGAAAAGGTGACACTATTTTGCTTCTTACTAAACCATAAAACTAGAGAGTGTCCTAGAAATTGACAAGTTCCGCTAGTGCTTTTTCTATTGGTTCTACATCCAGCATAATCAGCGTCACTATATCCAATCAGATTTAAGCTTGAGTTTCTAGGATAATATAAGCCAAAGTTGATCGATCCTTGAAGATATCGAAAAATTCTTTTAACAACTTTCAAGTGAGATTCCATAGGTGAAGCTTGAAATCTAGCACACAAGCATACACTAAACATTATGTCCGGTCTACTAGCTGTTAAATACAAGAGAGATCCAATCATTTTTTTATTTGATTTTTGATCCACCTTTTGTCCATTCTCATCCTTTTCTAACTTGGTGGATGTACTCATTGGAGTTTTTGCTATTTTGCAATGTTCCATACCAAATTTCTTTAATAATTTCCTAGTGTATTTTTCTTGATTGATGAATATTCCATTTTGATTTTGTTTTATTTGTAAACTTAGAAAGAAAGTTAATTCATCCATCATGCTCATCTCAAACTCTTTTTGCATGATACTTGAAAATTCTTGACATAAGTCTTCATTTGTTGATCCAAATATAATATCATCCACATACACTTGAAGAATTAAAATATCTTTATCAAATATTTTGATAAACAAGGTGGGATCAATAGTACCAATACTAATTTTTTGATCGATTAAGAAATTTTTCAGTCTCTCATACCAAGCCCTAGGTGCTTGTTTAAATCCATATAAAGCTTTGTTCAATTTATAGACATAATCGGGACATGATTCATCTTCAAAAACAGGGGGTTGTTTTACATAAACTTCTTCTTCAATAACTCCATTCAAAAAGGTACTCTTAACATCCATTTGGAAGAGTTTAAGACCTAGGTGACTAGCATATGCTAATAACATCCTAATAGATTCTAATCTAGTTGCAAGAGCGAAAGTTTCGTCAAAATCGATTCCTTCCTCCTGATTATAGCCTTGGGCTACAAGTCTAGCCTTATTTCTAATTACATTTCCAGATTCATCTAGCTTGTTTTTGAAGATCCATTTAGTGCCAATAACTTGTTGGTTTTCGGGTTTTGGAACTAACTTCCATACATTATTTCTTTCAAACTGATTTAACTCATCATGTAATGCATTTATCCAATATTCATCATCACATGCTTCATTTACATTTTTTGGCTCAATTGATGAAACAAA
>JAMKQA010047359.1:0-14037 GCA_024699735.1 Posidonia australis | reverse complement strand
CCACACATTCTTTCATGGTCTTTACACCACGAAATCACCCCTCACACGGGTCCATATCCATACACAGAAGCCATGCTTCAATATCTCATGGAAAACATTATTAAAAACAACATACTTTTATGCATCATTTCACAAGTCATTTCCATGCTATTCATACATTTATCATGTATTTATCCATATTTAATCATCATTTTCTATGCATTTATCAAATCAGCTCAGTGCTCAGAATCGGCATGCCGAATCCTGTTTCGGTATGCCGAAATCCCCTGATTCGGCATACCGAATTGGGGTTTCGGTATACTGAAATCTCCTGATTCGATATACCGAATCCCTGTCAGATTAATCAGTCCCTGCCAAATCGGTCGACCGAACTTCTCTAGTCGTCCGAAACCATAATGCAGGGTACCGCCTGGGAGCATTTCGGTATGTCGAAACCAATTCGGCATACCATTTTCTGCTGTTGCAAAAAACTCCCTAGGCCATCGTCACCCTTTTCTCCCCAAAGTGGGAGTAAAGATCAGACCCCTCATACATGCCACAAAAATTACCAATAAATCATGGGTTGTAGACCTTCAAGTCTACTTCAAAACCCCTCAATCCGATCATAAAACCACTAAGCATGCTATTCTAACAAAAATCACAAAAGCATCAAGCCCAAACACAATCACTGTAGCATGCTTCAAGAATACTCACGAAAATCATACAAAACACCCACGAATCAACATGATATCAACATAATCACATTATTCTTCTCATTCCCAACATTTTCCTCATTTTTGCATGATTTTTGACATAATTTCCATGATTTTTCCCTCTAAACCCACCATGCCTCAACCGAGGAAGGAAAACAAAAGGGGGAACGCGCACCTGGCACAACCTCAGCTCGACGTGCTCCGGCGAGGCTTGATGCAAGCTCTCCTCAGCTTGCACAACCTCCTCTGGGCACGAAGTTCCTCTTGCACGCAACTCACCCCAGATTCTCCTTCCCACGGCCTGCTGTTCCCCAACGCAGCCTCTGCACCTCCTCTTAACACCCCTGACGCCTGCCATCCCGGAATCCCACTAGCGTCCACCAGCTACGCATAGCTCTGGACGGAGGGGACGGAACGAGCAACTTCTCCCCCGCTAGGTTTCACTAGATCTGGTGAAGCGGGTGCGGGTCACGGGCACCACTTGCTCTCCTCACATGGGGGGTTGGGCTCCTTTGACCAAGTCAAACCCCAAGCCCAAGTGGGCCTACCACAAACACGGGTCCCAAGGCAGAACCGACCCACTAGCCAAAGAAATCACACCACAAGGGAGAAACCAGGGGCACAAAACACAGAGGGAGCCCACAGCCAACAAACACAAACTGGAATTAGCATTAATAAACCATACACAATTAATTACAAGAAATTCCATGGTTTATATTAAATGGAAAAAACCAGGCACAGATGTTACACACATTGTCTCGGCCCGTACATAGAAAAGTAGGAAAACCATTTTCCAAAATGAGCCAACCATTACTTTGAAACCATTTTCGAAACCATTCTTATATCTTTGAAAACTCTTCCAAAACCATGGCAAAACGGCACATCAAGTGTCCCAAGGGACCACCACTAACGATCCACAATCCCATCTCAAAGGGACAAACAAACAAATCCAAAAAATTCTCAGAAATCACATTTTATTAAACCATTTGGTCCCTGATTCATCATACCAAAAATAGGTTTGGTATGCTGAAAATCCCCAGTTCGGTAGACCGATTTATATCAGTCAACCGAATTGGGTCAATGGTCAACACTCAGCTCAAAATTGGTATATAGAAAATGGTTCTGTCGACCGAAATCCACTAATTCAGTCGACCGTCCAAAATCGGACGACCAAACTTCAACTTGAGGACCAAACTGACAAAAAAATGGTATATTGAAATGATTTTGGTACGCCAATTTCTATGAAAAACAGAAAACTGCCCAAACCCTATTGCTCAAAATCGCCCGACTAGGATCGACGATCGGACCCACAAAACCAATATCAAAAATTCCACATAAAACATAACATGTAGACCCTTGATTCTACTCGAAAACCAACAAACAAAACCAAAAACCATTCACCATGTCTCAAGATATAAATCACAAAGGTAGTAGGGTCAAAACAACCTAAAACTCAACTACAACCATAAATGTCCATAAATCATCAATAAATTCTCATAAATTCACAATAAATTCTAGGAATGTAAATTTACATAGATCTCATGCCATTCAATCAATTCCTACCAATTTCATGCTTTCTATTCAAGGGTTGGAGATGCGTACCTTCAATGCACGTTTCGGCGACCCAACTCCAATCTCCGGCCAACTCCAACGAGACCACATGTTCACGGCCACTCCTCGACCTCAGGGAGGCCACTCTGGAGCTCCGTGCACCACCACACATCGCCACACACCTTTGTCAACTCTCGAGCACACCGAAGAGGGGAGAGGGAAGAAGTAGTGGAAGAGATGGGGGAGTGGCGAGGGAGAGGAGAGTGTGGGGGTGAATGGGGAGGGTGAGGAGAGCCTGGGGGTGAATGGGGAGGGTGAGGGAGGAGGAAGGAGAGTGAAGGAAGAGAAGGAGATGGCGTGCTCGAGACGAGAAGAGGGGAGGAGGAAGGAGAGTGAAGGAGGAGAAGGAGATGGCATGCTCGCGACGGGAAGAGGAGTGCGCGGGGGAGGAAAAGGAGGAGAGGTGCGGAGGAAGAGTCGTCGACGCATATATATATTAGCACCCAAGGTGGTAGTTGCATGCATGCATGCACAGTGCAACCACCAGCCTCCCGCACGAGCTAACAACTCATCGTACCAAACTCTCCCACCACCCAGCCCACAATATGGGCCCCACACGGACACACACCCGGACCTACAAGCACAATGCCACAATGCATAGTGCCAACCACACACTAGGACATGCCATCAGAAGCCACCCCACGAGGCCCAAGCCCAAAAACACAAACCCACACCAACGGACCTCAGAACAGTAACACCCATCTAGGAATAAATTCGTTAAAATGTAAATAATTACAAAATGAATTTTACGGGTGTTAAAACAGGTGTGACTATCTTGGAAATTTCTTTTGTAATATTTGATCATCTTGGACTCTAATATATTATCAAGAATTTTTCTAAAATGTTTTAATATTATTGCCACAATAACTAATATTTTTTCAATTTTCCTAGCAATTAAGTACATGATCTTCTAAAATATATATATAGACTTTTAAAAATAGCAACTAATTGAGAAAATTTCTAGAAAGTTGATGATGTCTACTTTAAAAATAATATATTTTTATGTGAGATAAAAACTAAAATTTTAAGTTAGTTATCACATTTTTAAATATTATAACTATATTAATTTAAAATAATATTAAAAAGTGAAGATAATCCAAAATTTATAAGTGGTTATGAATATAAATCAATGACAAAGTAGCCATAATACTAAATAACCTTGTCAATGTGATTATAGAAGATATTTATTTTAAATCTAGGTTACTTATTAAGTAAGCTTGTGTTTAAATTCAAAATTCATTATACATAGATTTTCAGTACAAAGAAAATTTTAAAAATGAATATTAAGTCCTAAATGATTTCTAGGTTAGTAACAAATATGTTTGGTATTTAAATTTTAAATAATTTAAAATTTAAAAGTCATTGTCTATATCACTGACGACTACCTTAAAATCATTATTTTATTATTTTTTAATAGATTTTTCATATTAAGAAAACAAATATTCCAGGAATATCAATGGTAGTCATCACTTCAAGCAGCAAAAACTAAAACATTCTAATTTTAAATCATTTAAATTTAAAATAAGATTTAAACATTTTCCAACGAGACGATGTTAGAAAATATTATATAAAAACACCTCTAGGAACTAGGGTTAGGAGGAGGAAAAAGGAGGATCTAAGATTTGGGTTTTGAGAGGGGGTCGTGCTCTTTTTGGAGTTTTTGAGAAGAGGCACCTAAGAGATCCATGAGTGCCTTTTGAGAGATAGAGTGTAGTAATTCTGAGAGGTCTATTGCCATATGTTGTCAAACCCTTGTGAGAGAAATCAAGATCTGAAAAGAATATGTCCATTCTAAAAGAGATACACCTCTAGAATTTTGTTTACGACTTTGCTTCGTCATCCTACATTATATAATACCAAGAGTGAAGGGAGTATACATTCTCGTTTTCTTACTTTTATCATTATTACATTCCTTAGATAGGTCATTGCATATGCATGCAGGGAATCACTCCTGGTTAGTATTATTAGTATTTGTTTATGTTGTTCATTATTTTCTCTGAATTGTTCAATGCACACATAGACTAAGCTAGTTCTTTTTGTCCAATTTGAAGGAAGAAATACGCTTCTTAATATGAAAACACCACTGGACGACATCCTATCATTGATCTAGTGAACTGAGAATCCACATCTCACCAACATTCGCATCTCCCTGAGGGCATCTTGTCAACCAACACAGCAAATTGACAAGTGGCGATCACAATTGTTACTAATGAGCGTGGAAGCATTGTCTTCATCATGATCCCAAATTCACATATCCACATAGATTGGAGATCACGGTGTGATGGTTCTTGAGCTAATCCTCCACGCTACATAAGCAATCTCTTCCCTTGTCAATTATTTTTTTAGATCTAGGTGTTGCTTTTGGTTTGGAGATTATGTGTATAGGTTTTTTTCGAGATCCAAGCCATTCATCCAGTTTCATTTAATAAAATAGCAAGGCCGCCAGTAGTAGCTGTTGGTAGCACTAGCGACGACATTATAATCAACGATGACTTATGGATTAGGATTTTCTTACAAACATTTGATTTTTATTTGATTGCGTTATTTTTTTGGTTTGTAGTAGTAATTAGAAAACGAAATATATCTTATCCACCTCATTCTCTTGTTTGATCTTTACCAAATTATAGGGTTTTGTTTGCCACCCACTATTAAGGTGGAAAGTATTTGCTTTACATTAAAGATAAAGTACCTTAAGCGATCTCTCTAATTAAATCAGTTAAGTTGAGTGAACTAGGCTAGTGCAATTTGCTCACCCATACTCTGTGCTTCATTGTGATAATTAGTTTGAAAACATAAAGTGTCATTTGGAATCGTTGTTGACTCCTCTTTTCTCCTTGAGTTAGCAACATTCTTTAGTAGATAATACATTCTCTTATGCTTTATATTTATTAATTTCTTTGTAGTTTGTGAGGACACGACACATAAGGGCAAAATCCTAGGTTGTAAGGCCCTCTATAGAGAGACAAACCCACCGGCTAAGCCTTTTTTGTGGACTCACAGGAAAGTCAAAGATTGATACTGGAAGCATGTTAAATATCCTTTTATGTGACCCTAGATCCCACGAAGTCATCCTTACCTAACTCTAGGAACCTCAACCCTCACAACATCTATGGCTCAAGAAAGTACTGCTATGTGTTAAGATGAGCTCCTGTTCAACACCTCGACTTCTCACTTCGTCGAAGTGTTGGACACCCCGACCTTCAAGCAATAAAGGGCTTGTTGAAAATTTCTCCATGCATCCATACCATACAACTATTCTTGCAGGGATGCTACTCTTGTAGTTCTTTCTTCAAATCACTATGGAGGCCAATCTTATGAAGAGGAAATTGAAGGAGAGGAAGAAGTGAACCATTCCCAACCATGGAGTGGGCCAATTGAACATATGCTTCCAAGGGCATCCCCTCAAGTAACACTTCCAATGTTCATTAATTCACATTAACTACTTGAGAGAGAAATAAATGTAGCCCCTCTGCTCATGGCATAATGTAACATGTCAGGGATAACCAAAAGTCAACCAATTCTATTCATGCATGGGCCCTCTTCTTAGGCTCTCATCAAGGCTTGTTAGCTACACCTATGTTGCAAACTATAGAACACACCTACACTATGTCACCAAGCCCTATGATGAATTTTCCAATACAAAACCCATCAGTACAGTACACCATACAATATCCCATAGTTCTAGTCTACCCTTCTGTCTAGCCTACAACACAATTAGCATCAAGTTACAGTCCACAGTACTTCCCGGTACAACATGGTTGTGCTCTCCTACAACAGATGCCATTAGCATTGCATATACGTGGGCAACAATACCAAGGGATAATCCAACCGTAGTCATCACCTTCAACCATTCAACCATGCTACATGCCAACTCAACCCTCACCAGTCTCCCTGCAATGCAACAACCCTCAACAACAGCAATATCATCCAACTCAAGGATACCGGTCCAAGGAAAACAAGCTATTCTAGGTGTAGATACTAAAAGGATGATTTTAGATGCACTTGCAGAAGCAAGAGTCACGTCTAAGGCAGTGGCTAGCTTCAACACTTCTGAATTCTCACAATTCAGTCTACTGCTTCGGCTCAAGATGCCAAAGATGTGGAAATATGATGGAGTTGACAATCCAAGAAACCATTTAGCCACATTTACTATAGATGCTCTACTCTATCGATATGAACATGACCGCACCATGTACCACTTCTTTAAAACACTAGAAGAGGAAGCGCTAAAATTATTTGACAGCCTCACAACACATGATCTCCATGACTTCAAAACGGTGGAGGAGAAGTTCATAAACCAATATAGCCACTGCATACTACACAAGCCTACCTTAGGGGATCTCATTCTAGAGAAGATGAAACCCAATGAGGATTTAACACCTTCGCTAGCAAATAGAGGGATATGGCTACCAGATCCAAATGTTACATTCTTGAGAGTCAAGTAGTCGAGATCATCACTTGAAATACTATAGGAGTGCTTAGGGTAGGATTGTTGGTTGGTGACTTTCACACATATCTCTAGTTATACTAGTGTGTTCTAAGGATACTTCGTAATAAGGATGACTTACCAATCTAGGAGCTCAAGGGAAAACGCAAGAAGAAAACCTCAGGATACATAGTCAAATGTGTTACTAGTAATGTGGCACAATAAAGACTGAAGGGACGGAAAAATCACTAATACCAACTTGAGTATCAAGTTTAACACCAAGGTTAGCCAGTTTAGTACCATGATTAGCCAATTCAAGACCAATGGCAGCCATTTCAGTACTAATGTCAGTTAGTTTAGTACAATGGTCAGTCAGCACAGTGTCAATAGCAATACCAATAGTGGCAATTTCAGGTTCAATGACCAAAGCAGTTCCAACAACAGCAACCCCAACAATGTCAGTATCAGCAGCATTCATGTTACCCAATATATGCTCAACAAGGATAGCCAAGCAATTAATACAGGGGGAAGCAACAAGGGTAGAGGAATTACAACAACGTTCCTCCACTAAAAAACAATAGAAAACCCAAGAGGCAGATCTATCCACCACTCCATGAGGCGCTCCACGACGTATTTAGGATGTTGGTCGAGAACAGAGATCTACAGCTTCTAATACCCAGGCCAAACTCTCCCAACACTGATATGTCCAAATACTATCCATATCACCAAAAGAATGGACAAACTCTCAATGAATGTTTTATGGTGAAGGATAAGATATATGATCTAAATGATAAAAGTGAAATCATCTAGCTTGCTCATAGAGGAAGATTAAGGGAAACACAAGGGGAATAACACAAAATGCAGATCCATCAGAATCCCATGCGTAGTCACCCAATAGCCCATGTGGTGGTCGAAGACATCTAATCAACAACTCATTCAAAAATTGGTAACAATCTAGCACATACAAGCAGACCCAAGCATAGAACAGTTAGTCAAAGAAGAAAGGGGGCCAGATGCACCAACAATGCTTGCTCAAGAAATGTGGTCCGAAGAAGGCTTGAATGCACCCTAGAGAGATTCATTAGGTTGTGAAACCGTAACACCCCGAACCAGGGTATGCTACCTAAATCATAGTATGACAAGTAATTACAATAATTACAACATAAATCTAATAACTATAACTAACCACGGTTCACCTCTTGAAACAATGTGAGGCTGGTGATTCCTACACAGGCACCAGAACTGGACTACACTACCTGCAACCTAAAAACCAAACAAAACACGCATGAGTGACATCCATGTCACCTAGTATGCGCCCCACACAGAAACCATGGGAAAACAACGAGAAAACACAAGCCTCGACTATTACAAAACGTGGTTTTCAAAAATCCATTACACAACATCATCTCTTTTTAAAACATTTGGAATCTTTATCCAAAACCATGCCCTTTCTCAAAAGCTCATATTTCTTTTTCAATTTATGCATTCTGAGAAATCCACAATCTTGACCAAATCTAGCACATTGGCCTTATAGGGCTCAAAACAAAACCATACACATTGGCTGACAACTGATTAAAACATTACCCTCATTTGTCGCGAGAATTTGAAGACAAAGCACAAGTCTAATTCAAGTTAAAACCACACATTTTATTTCCACTTTTCTTATTGGTGTTACCTTGATCAGAGGTAATCGGGCACACAAGTAGTAGATGATGACATCATTTCCCCTACCTCCTTTCACTGTCGTGGTGTATGGGAGGATATCGCCCCGGCCAACAGGCTTCAATTTCATTTCATATGCATGGGGTTACGTCTTTTTCTGATGTCCCATCGGTGACCCGAACACCTAGGTTCACATACCTAGGCTCAGCCTACACCATCTTAGAACTCGGTAACCATGGTCGTATTTAAAAATTGGATCCATACCAATTTGCCAACACCAACCCCTCGTGGTTCCACACTGGCAACCACGGTCGTATCTGACAAATGGTTTCATTGGAGTCTCATACTCCTACCTCATTGTAACACTTGTATAATTCATTTTGTAATTATTTACATTTTAATGAATTTATTCCCGAACGGGTGTTACTACTCTAAGGCCCGTTGTGTGGATTTGTGCTTTTAGGCTTGGACCTCATGGGCCGGCTTCTGTTTGCATGTTCCTGTAAGTGGTTGGCACTGTCCATTGTGGCATTGTGCTTGTGTGGGCCCGAGTGTGGGGTCCGTGTGGGGCGCACGTTGTGGGCCAGTTGGTGGGAGAGTTCGATGCAGTTGTTAGCTCATGCGGGAGGCTGGTGGTTGCATTGTGCATGCATGCATGCAACTACCACCTTAGGGCACATATTTATATGTGCAGCCGACAACTCTTCCTCTGCACCTCCTCTTCTTCTTCCCCATGCGTTTTTCCTCTTTGTCCCGAGCACACCTTCCTTCCACTCGTCCTCTCCCTCCACTCAGTCCACCTCTTTCCTATCTCTCCCTCTCTCCCTCCCCTGTTTCCCTCCTCCCTGCGTTCCCCCTCCTATGTTCGGTGTGCTCGTGGGTCGACAGAGGCGTGTTATCGCTCGTGGCGATGTGTGGAGCTCAGGTGGTGTGCCACTATGGTTGTGTGAGCCCTGGCAAGGGCCGTGGTCACCAAAGTTATTTGGAGGATCATCAGAACATGCATTACAGGTATGCATCTCCAACCCTTATAATAGAGAGCATGTAAATGGTAGAAATTGATAGGGATGCATGTAATCTAGGCTAAATTTAATGTTTTAGAATTTATTGTGAATTTATGAGAATTTATGGTGGATTTATAGGCATTTATGCAGGTGGTTGAGTTTTGGGTCGTTTCGACCCTTATGCCTTTGTGATTTTACATCTTGATGCATGGTGAATGGATTTTGATTTTGGTTGTGTGGATTTGGAGTAGACTCGAAGGTCTACATCTTATGTTTTATGCAAGATTTTTGGTGGTTGTTTGGGAGGTCCGATCAAAGCTCCCACTTTGGGTAATTTCCAATAGTATGGTTTGTGTTGTTTTCTGTTTTTTGCAGAATTCAGCATACCGAACCATTTCGGTATGCCATTTTTCTGTCAGATTAGGTCCTCTAGTCAAAACTCGATCTTCTAATTTTGGACGGTCGCTTGAATCAAGAGATTTCAGTTGACCGAACCACTTTCAGTATATTGATTTTGGCCTGAGTGTTGACCGTTGACCCGATTCAGTCGACTTTCCCAAATCAGTCTACCGAACAAGGGGTTTTGGCATACTGAACTTGTTTTTGGCATGCCAAATCTAGGCCCAAATATGTTTATAAAATCTGATTTCCGAGAGTTTTCTAGATTGGTTTGTTTTGTCCCATTGAGATGGGATTGTAGGCCGTCAATGGTGATCCCTCGAGACACCTGATGCGCCATTTGCCAAGGTTTTGGAAGAGTTTTCAAAGATATGAAAATAGTTTTGAAAATGATTTCAAAGAGATGAGTTGGCTGATTTGGAAAATGCTTTTCCTAGTTTTTTGTGTGTGAGCCGAGGGAGTGTGGGACCGTGTCGTCAGGACCAGGGAATGTGACAACATTCTCAGGTGGTCGGGCCCGACTCTCTAGTTGTGGTCGGGGGCAGAGATATTTGATGCTGAGGGACGTCATATTCTAGAGGTATGAGACTCATTGACTATCGTCTCGAGGCTAGGGTTGTGGTCCATGGGTTGAGATGTCTTGTGGCATGGCGGGGAGGTATGATACTCCTATTGTAGCTGTGAGCACTGAGGCTTGGGTGTTGTTGGGTGTGGAGGTATGACACTCCCTCTTGCGTACCATGTGTGGAGGACGCCATGAGAAGGCGTACCCTGTGGTGGCCAGTGCGGGTGGGACACGTGCCCCATAGCTGGTAGCGTCCTAAGAGACAAGACAACCTTCCCAAGGAGTGGTTCGCTTTGTGAGGGTTCACTAGGTGGGAGAACCGCGGAATGACGTGGCTCCTGCATAGAGTGGCACGTCATGGCAGTGTAGATGCTGTTGGTTGCTCTTCGGTGGACTACTTGTGGCCAGAGTTTGGTTGCCTAGCGTCGGGCTTCCCGACTCACAATGTGTGGTTTTGGCCATTGAGGGCCTTTGCTTTTGGTTTTGGGCTAATACAGCCCTGGTTGTGGTTTTGGCCGGTGTGAGCCTGGTTTGTGAGGTTTTGAGAATTGGTTTGCGAAATGAATTTAAATGGAAAAATTAATTATGATTTCGTTTTCCTACCATTTTCCTTTGGAATGCGTACTGACTTTTGTCACTTATGCGTTTTCCTATTGTTTTTGGTTTGCAGGTGCAGGCATGCAGAGGTTTATCGTAGTACATATAGTCTGGAGTCTCCTAGCCGCACACATAGTTTCCTAGTAGTTAGGTATTTCCTATTTGCCTTTAATTTTCTTGTAATTTAATTTGTTTTAAATTATTGTGGAAAATGTGGGGCATTACACTCATTGTTTACACCAATCCCTCGTGGCTCAGAACACATTATCATTTCTTTTCAAAACTCTTGGGTTTTCTTTTTAAAACCATTACACATTCTTTTTTCTTTGTTGGGAGTCATTCCCATGCAAACATAACCCTCCATTTGGGTCCCAAACTCAAAATCATATAAAAACATGCTTTCATATTCATTATTGGATCTCATGCCCAAAAATCACATTAAACCAAACATTTATCAATTTATTTTCATTTTTGGGGCCTTAAGCCTAAGACCATACTCAATTTTTATTTATTTGAATTCCATATTCCTCCATGCATCCACATAGGGAATATCTCATTAATACATCTAGCGACCCCCAAAACGCTACCACGAAACCTAGCTACAATTTTCCATTTAATTATTTGTTTTATCTTTATTATTAACCAACAATTACACTATTAATGCAACTAAGGCTACGTACTCTCAACAATAAAATAAAACCACTAAACAACAGAAATAGAACTAAACTGACACTCACTTGCATCCCTGATGTGTGGTGGCATGATTCCTCCTATATGCATTAGCAACCAACAACTACTATCTTGCACCAGCCAAAACAAACAAAACAAGGCACACGTGAGTGACCACTCAATGGTCACCTAGCACGCACCCCACTTACAACTCGACATCCTATGTCGAGGGCAACCAAACACAAGCATCACACTCAAATACCACCAAACCAAAAAGGTAATCTACTAACACCTAGCACACAAGCACTGGCATCCCTCTCGGATGCCGCAACACCAAACTAGGCAGTCTACCACTACCCGACAAGCCACAAAATCATGAACCATGCCTTTAAAACCATTCGTTTCTTTTCCTTTTCAAAACCATATGTGTGCACTTTTAAAACCATTTACGCATGCCTGAGAAGGCTACTCTCGCCATCTCAAGCCCAAAACCATACCAAAGCACATACAGAGACTCTACTCTGCACAACATGGTCCCCTCTGGACCTAAGCACGAAACCAAGCTATAGAGCCTCCGCTCCCAAACAACGGAGCCACCACTCCAAAAATACTATGCTGCAATAGGCACCAAAGCCATGGCCTCTTCTAGGCCCAAAGCCTGATTTCCTGAACCAGGACTCCGCACAAACACAAACGCAAGCACAAATTGTGTGTCGAACTGCCCGGCTCCAAGCAAACAACACTGGCCACAAGCAATCCACCGAGGAGTGATCACGGTGGCTGTGTTGCCACGACGTACAACCGTGTGCAGGAGCCGCGTTGTCCTACGATTCTCCTACCTGGAGAACCCTCAACAAAGCCAACCACTCCTGGGAAGGTAGTCCTATCTCTCAAGATGCTACTATCTACGGGGTGTGCGTCCCACCTACACTGGCCACGACAGGGTACGCCTCCTCACAGTGCCCTTCACATGGTGCTATGGAAGGAATCTCATACCTCCACACCCGACAACACTCGAGCGTCAGTGCTCACAACGACAGTAGGAGTATCATACCTCTCAGTCATGTCATGAAACAACTCAACCCGCGGACCACATTGTTGGCTTTATTAGCCTTATCTTGATTTTGATGATAACAAAAGAATAATGTACTGTATGAGAATATTTCATAGCTCATATTTGCAAGGAAGATCATTGAAAGACTCAGAAGATTCAAGCATAAAAGGGATGATATTTGAAGAAGAAAAAGATCCGTGTGCTACCAAGAAGAATTCAAGATGAAGGAAATGGAGAAGAAAAATTTAATAATATTTGTAATTATTTTGATGTACTTTTCTATTTATGAGTATAATTAGGAACTTGTATTAATCTCCCAAATATCCACATAGAGCCATAGGAAAATTGCCTTAGCCCCAAAACCAACCATTCATTGAAAAACATTCATTATAGAACTAAGGGCATTTTCGGCATACCGAATTTCCTCAGTATACCGAAATATATGCAGATTAGAAAAATCAGAAAAGAAACCCAGAACGGCATATCGAAATTCTCCGGCATACCGAATCAGAGGTTTTCGGCATACCGAATTATTTTCGGTATACCGAAATGCTCAACCGTTGCACATTTCGGTCGACCGTTTTGATTTCGGCATACCGAACCAGTAGCCGTTGCTGAATGTTAGAGAGACGTTAGATACATTCTTACACCCATGTTTTCCTATAAATAGGCCCCCATTCTTCACCTATAACAGAACCAATACTTTCTACTCACATAGAGCATCAAGCTACTCAAGTTTCCAAGCATTCCACTCCTATCTCATTAGAAAAACTCCCAAGGCAAGAGTGCTTCATTTTTATCCATCCATTTAGCCAAATTGAGTTTGGGAGATTGTAGAAAAAGAGTTGTAAAATCCAAGTGTAAAGGTTCTTCTCCAGATTGAGAGAAGGAAGCCGCGTTTTCTTGTGGAGTTTGGCGAGGATTCGTCAAGGGTGTACGGCACGATCATGGCCCGGAACAAGATCAGGTTAGTGAAATTCTCGAGGGGTTCTCGAGGAGTGGACTAAGCTGAGGAGGCTGAACCACTATAAATCTACTTGTACATATTCATTGTCTCCCATCCCCTTTCTTTGTATGCTTTAACATAATATCAATTTCCTAGTTATATTTAAATTACTTGAAATATTGTAAATTGATAAACAAACTCTAAAATTTGTTGATTATTCACTAAATCACTATTCACCCCCCCTCTAGTGAAGCCTAAAGATCCTTACAATTGGTGTCAGAGCCTTGTTAATCTAGGTAAAAGATTTAACCATCTTCTAGATATGGCTTCTAGTTCATTTAACAAAAATATTGTAGAGGGTCAAAGTATTAGTAGGCCACCATTTTTTGATGAAAATAATTATAATTATTGG
>JAMKQA010047358.1:0-11073 GCA_024699735.1 Posidonia australis | reverse complement strand
CAAACCTCTTCATCCAGGAACTTGCATCCAATGAAGAAACCTTTTAAAAGTAGCAAAGGTTGGAGAGGTAACAATAGTGGGAAGAATCCTAAATCTGGAAAGAATGTTTGGACAAGATCCACTTCTAGCGCACCCCTTCTGTCTTCTATACATAATACAGCTGGTATATTACCCACCCCCTGCTTCTTGGACAGCAAACTTGACTCCTTCCCCATTGGTTGATACCCCTCTCCCTTTCTCTCTGAAATCAAAACCATCTGAGCCCAATGTTGCTCCTACTTGGGTGGAAGCTGAGATTAGAGTCAGAAATCTTTCTCTGGCAAAATTCAAGAAAGTAATGGCGATTTATGACTGTCTGGAGCAAGACGATTTGGGTACCTCTACTTTTGAGAAACCATCTTCGTGGCCTCCTACTCCTGTGCATGCACCAGGTAATGTTCATCAACTATTTGTTGAAAATAATAATTGTCTCAATTACAGCTCTGCTTCCAATTGTGTTCATGACTTACCTTTTTCCAACAAGGATACCTTGGTTAACTCTGAGGCTAACCAAGTGGACCCGTTACTTTGAGATTCTTATGATCATTTCCAATCTTTTTGCAAGAACATTGGAATTTCATTGGCATCAAAAAATGAGACAATTACTTTTTTTAATCAAGTTAGGCAGGATCAGGGTAAGGAATATATAAGTTTGGAAGATCCAAATGCTTCCTCTGAGAGGGCAGGATCCTCTTGTTCTTCCATTAATTTTTAATGATCATAGCTGCTTGGAATATTAGAGGTCTTGGATCCTATCATAAGATGAGAGAGTTAAAAGAATTTATTCTTTCCAACAAGTGTGATGTTATTATTGTTAGTGAAACCAAAAAGGAAACGTTTACTGATGGTTCTCTTAGGCTTCTGGGAGGTAAAAAAATCAATTCCTGGTCCCTGGTGCCCTCTATAGGAGCATCTGGTGGTATCCTCATTGGTTGGGATAGTAGGGTATTAAGGGAAATTAGTTGCATTACTTCCAATTTCTATCTTTCTATAAATTTTAAAAATCAGGGTGATGATTTCGATTGGTGGCTCACTGGGGTATATGGTCCCTGTGACCATAACCTGAAATCTCTATTCATTGAAGAATTACATTACATTAGCACCCTTGTTAATAATCATTGGATTCTGAAGGGAGATTTTAATGTTATCAGATTTCCCTGTGAGCATTCCCTTAACATTAATAGAACCACTCATATGAATAGATTCAATGATTTCATTGAACAGAATTCTCTGATTGACTTCTCCCCAAATAATTTCTCTTATACTTGGTCAAATTTCTATGACCATCCCATATTAGTAAAGCTTGATCGTTTCCTAGTCTCCCTAGACTGGTCTGGGAAATTCCCTGATGCTTTTTGTTCTGGTAAAGCCATAATTGTCTCTGATCATATTCCAATCATAGTTAATACTGTGGCCCCTGATTGGGGTCCCCCGCATTTAGATTTTATAAATCCTGGTTTTATTTAGAGGGTTTTGAACAATTAATTAAGGATTATTGGTGGCAGAATGGCTATCCTCTTTCTCAATCCTCTCCTATGTCTGAGTTTAGCTTCAAACTGAAAAATCTAAAAGTCCTGCTTAAGAAGTGAATAGCTCCTATTAAAGCAAATAGAAGTAAAAGACTCAGACTTATAGAATCCCAAATACAGGACTTGGATGTTCAAGCTGAACATTCTGACAATATCAATTGGGTGGAAAAAAAAGGCCCTGAGATTAGAACACCTTGACTTACTTAAAGAACAGGAGGTTTATTGGAGACAAAAATCAAGAATTCAATGGTTGAAGGAAGGGGATCTCAACACCTCATTCTTCCACAATATGGTAAAATGTCACAGAAAGGCAAATAGTATTTCCTCCCTTCTCATCAATAATTCAATAACCATATCCCAAATGGAGATCTGCAGAGAAATTGAGATACACTTTACTAGGCTTTTTAACAAGGATAGCAGTCTTCATAATTGGGAAACCCTTATCCCAGAAAAAATCTCTTTTCCTGAACAGCTTGAGATCTCTTTTGAGGAAGAAGAGATTAGATCTAATGTGTTCAAATTATCTGGGGACAAGTCTCCATGTCCTGATGGCTTCCCTTTGATCTTCTTTCAACACTATTGGGATATGCTGAAAACTGAACTAGTTAACATCTTTCAGTCCTTCCATTCTTCCAATGACCCTGAATTTCTTTCTGCAATTAACCATACTTTCATTGCACTTATTCCTAAGAAACAGGGTGCCATAAGGATTCATGATTTTAGACCTATTAGTTTAGTTAATAGCCTCTACAAGATTATAACTAAAACTTTGGCTTCTAGGTTGTCGCCTGTGCTGAATACAGCCATTGATACTTCTCAGAGTGCCTTTTTGGCTGGGAGATCTATTGGAGATTGTTTCCTTGTAGCGCAAGAAACCCTACACTTTATGAGATCTTCAAATATTAATGGCTTCATTCTTAAATTAGACTTCGAAAAGGCTTTTGACAATATTAATTGGAACTTTTTGATAGATGCACTTTCTGGAATGGGTTTTGGGGATAAGTGGATCTTTGGATCCGTATGTGTATATATACTGCTAAGTTCTCTGTTTTAATCAATGGCTCACCTAAAGGTTTCTTTGGGACATCTAATGGTTTAAGACAGGGTGATCCATTATCTCATTTACTATTTATTATAGCTACAAATGTGTTAAATTGTATGCTGCAAGCAGCCAAGAGAAGCAATTTAATTTCTAGGATTAAATTCCCACATGAAGGTCCATCTCTGGTCAATCTGCAATATGTAGACGATACTCTTTTATTTTTGCCAGACAGTATTGAGAATATGATTAATATTAAAAGAATTTTATGCTGTTTTCAGACTTGTTCTGGTTTAAAAATCAATTTTCATAAGTCTTCCCTTACTGGTGTGGGAGTTACTCAGGATTCAATAATATCCTCATGTAATATTTTGGGGTGTGGTAAGGCTGACCTTCCCCTTATGTATTTAGGACTGCCTCTGCACTATAAAAGAGCCACTGCTAGCATGTGGACACCTGTGATAGAAAAAATTTCTAAGAAACTTTCTTTATGGAAGGCCAGACACTTGTCTTTAGGGGGCAGGTTAGTCCTAGGTAATGCTGTTTTATCAGCTATTCCTACATATTATATGTCGGTCTTACATATGCCTTTAAAGATTGAGAAGGTAATTGATTCTCTAAGAAGCAAATTTTTATGGAATTCTTTATCTCCAAATCAAAAAGGGCTACACTTAATTAAGTGGTCTAATCTATGCAGATCAAAACAGCAAAATGGTTGGGGAATTATTAACTTAAGAAATTTTAGTGTAGCCTTGAAAGCTAAGCTGTTATGGTATTTCCTTTCTAGCTATCACTGCCCTGTTTGGAAAACGCTTTTAAGGGTCAGATATCTCCACAGGGGACCTGGAGCAATTCTGAACTCTTCTGTTCTTAACTACTCCCCTCTGTGGCGTAGTATCAAACAATGTTTTAATTTCCTTAATTGTTTTATTACTTCCAATGTCTGTAATGGCATTAACACTATATTTTGGGATCAAAAATGGTGGAGCGATATCCCTTTGAAAATTATCTTACCTGGATTATACAATTTAGCCAGATTTAAGAAGACTTCTGTCAGAGCAACTATGGACATGTTTAGATTTGACTTTAATAGTCTGTTTGATTTAACCTACTGCTATATATGTCATCCTACAGTACTTCAATCTCAGTTAGAATTCTTTGATAACATTATGCAATCTTTGAATTTGGGTGCCAGAGAGGATAACTTGAATTGGTTACCTTCCAAGCATAATATATTTTTTGTGAAGGCGGCTTACAGTTTATTAAACGATGGAGGTCTTCGCAATCCCTTTTATACATGTCTTTGGAAAAGCAATACCCCATTGAAAATCAAGCTTTTCTCTTGGTTAGTTATTAATTATAAAAATTTAACAAAGGAAAATCTGATTAAGAGAGGTTGGTCAGGTTCCTCCCTTTGCATCTTTTGCTCTGCACACATTGAGAGCAATAACCATCTGTTTTTAAACTGCTTATTTATCAGGAGTATCTGGCGATTTTTCCTGGCTTCTGATTTATATCCTGGTTTTTTTCGAGTTGCAGATTTGTTTCAGTCGTCTTCTCATCTACAATTTGAATTATCATTTCTTGGTTGGACTTTTTTACTTCAAATCATTCTCTGGTTGATTTGGAAAGAAAGGAATAATAGGATTTTTCGTAATACTATTAGATCATATACTCTTGTCATACATGATATTATTTCACTGATGCAATTTTGGGTAGAAACGCTTGTTTCAGGTTTCAAAAAGGATGAAATGCTACAATACACCTCTGATATGACTTCACAAATGGTGGAGCATTCCAACCCTTCTTCTATCCCTTCATCCTCAAGAAACCTTCCTGAAGAGGATTCTCAGTATAATTTGGAGAATTCTGAAGCATGAAACAGTCATGTATTTTTATGGAACTATCTCTAATTATAGCTTTTAATGGTACTTCTCTGTTTGGTTGTTAATTCTGATACATTTATAGTGGGTTCTAAGGCCCGAGGTACTGTGTAATTTTGACATGACAATGTTCTTATTTGACGTCTTTTGCCTCTGAATTAAAAATTCTTAAACCGTTACAAAAAAAAATAAGTAGGACAACGTCGATGAAGAGTATTACTCTTTTGCTCATGGTCCTTAACGTGATTACAGGAGAGATTCTCATTCTTTATGTCTTCTATCCAAGGCTTGGTTACTAAACAAGATGCTAGAGATTCTTTCTCAAGCTTGAAGGAAGAATAGACCTAAAATTGTTTTATGATTGAGTAAATATTTCTTTGACTACAAGTGGTTGTAAATAGGCACAAGGAAAAATTTTGGCCATTAAGCTCCAAAGGAAAAGCTTCGATTTGATGAAATGTCTCTGGTTACGATTAGAGATGGAAAGAGGGGCAAAGATCCATTCCAGGAGAAGATGAAGATTGAAGAGGAGCTTCGAAAGAAGTTTGTTCCTAATAATTATCTTAAAGCTAGGTGCCTCCCTTGCATGTACCAATATACTCAAAGTGCATATTCTGTGGAGGAGTACATTGAGGAGATGAACAGTACCATGGTTAGTTCTAGAGGATGTGAAGCAAAGGAGCAAACTGTTGCACAATTCTTCGATTGGGATCCAAGCTAGCTGTGTGGTAAAACACCAACACTTCAAGACTTTAAACGATGTAATCACATCAAAGATAGAGATAAAGCCCTGATAAGTAATTATCATGCATTCATGCTTTCACTCTTGAATTAAATTGTTCCAACATAGGGAGTACTACTTCACAGTCTCATCCGACAATGACTCACTCTAAAGTCAGTCCATCAACTAGAGGTAATGTTTGATCCACCTCATGGCCTTTTATCGAACACAATGTTTTGAGTATCTTGGGTTTGAGCAAGTTGCTTCAAAATGCCTAGTAGATGGAACATCTCTCTCGTAGAGAAAGGAGTGGGAAAAAATACATCATTCTTTACAAAGAAACTGAGGTCCAAAATCATCTACGAGATTACGCCTAAGCTCTTGTGGTTCTTCATGTATAAATGCTAATCAACAAGAAGATGATGCATGTCTCCAACAAAACATCTTCCAAACTCGGAAAACCTTCGAAGCCAGGACCCTTTTTTCAACCAGATCATAGATGGAGGGAGCTGCAAGAACTTGCTTCGGTAGAAAATATGGGGTGGCGCCTAAAGCTCAAGACAGAATTGCATCATTAAAGTTACACATCATCTTGGTTTAAGAAGGGGAATTTGAGAAAAGTCCCTCACAGATGCTTGATGAATTGATAAATATAAGAAATGTGTGATGCTGTCCTAACAGCAGGAGCTTGTCACTTGCTTCATGGGAGGCCATGTCTCAGCGATAGAATAGTGTTGAATACCTCAGTACTCGTACTTTCATGGAATATGGGGTGAAGGTGAACCTTCGATCTTGTTACAGAAGATACCCTTCCAAACAAGGTAACTTACAAGTGAGTCTAAGATCACGAAGTTACAGAGCAAGTTAACGAGTTGATCGCTAAAAGGAGTCAAAGAACACATAATCCACAACAAACACCAACATTAATTATTATCACCAACAAGATCAAAGCTAAGAAGAAGGAAGAAAGAAAGAAAAGAAAGAACCCACATCCTAATCATCATGCTCCTCTTCCCTCTCTCTCCTCACAGCCCCAAACCTTTGAACGAGAATGTCCACCACCAAATCCACCAAGTCCTCACAAGGCACAGCTTTCCTGTACAAATCACCCAAGCAAAACTCACTCCCCACCCTCCCTCCAACATACACGTCTGCCCCCTCACACCTCCTCCCCTGCGAGTCCTTCGTCATGCACCCCATGAACCCTACGTCCGCCACCTGCACCTGCCCGCAGCTGTTCGGGCACCCCGTCCAGTGCATCCTCACCGCCTTCCCCACCGCCACCCTCCGCCCCACCTCCTCCGCCACCCGCATCGCCCTCGCCTTCGTCTCGATGATCGCCTGCCCGCAGAACTGGCTCCCCGTGCACGCCACCAGGTTGCGCATGAGAATCTCCGGCTCGGCCGACACGCGCCCGCTCGCGAGCAGCGGCTCCGATAGGAAGGCTGGCACGCGGGAGTCCGGGACGTTGGGGACGATGAGGTTCTGCTCGACCGTGAGGCGGAGCTCGCCCGTGCCGTACTCGTCGGCCAGCCGGGCTAGCTCGACCATGTCGGGGGCGTGGAGGCGGCCGACGGGGACGTGGAGGCCGATGAAGGAGAGGTCGGGTTGTTTCTGTGGGTGCACGCCGATGTAGTCTCTTCTTGCCCAGTTCGCCTGGACGAGGTCTTCCGGTGAAGATCTCTCGAGATGTTTGTGCGGCATTCTCTTCTCTACCTCCGACCGGAATGTTTCAATCCCCTGAAAACAATTTGCCATTGAAAAAAAAATGATGGACCGTTTAGAGGAGATAATGGTACTTTCTTGTAGTAATATAGTCTACTTACCAATTCGTCAATGAGCCACATCATTCTTGTCTTTTGCCGGTTGCCCCTAGTGCCAAGATCCCTGTTGGAGAAACACGTTAATGATACCTTAACGATCTCGCAAGTAACTAATTTGTAACAATAACAACAATCCTATTACATGTAAGTTTTGGAAGATCAAGTTCTTAATTGTAGAAGGGAGAAATAAAGATGATTTCATATCTATTAAGCATATTGGTATTATTGACATTTATAAATTTATTTAGTAAGTTAAATTTGATTATCATTCAATTATAATTTTATTATTAGATATCTTAATTTATAAAGAGACATATATTTTGATAATATATTACTATTATAATTAATATTTATGAAAATTGTTTTCTTAAATGAAAATTAATATATAGTTTTATCTAATATAAAATAAATTAGAAAAATTAAGGAAGAAATTGTTAGATTTTGCAGTCCAACTTTCCATAACGTCAGGAACATATTAAGTAAAGTATAGTGATACTTAAAAGATATTATAATACAACTATAAAGTATAATATATATAAACATATCATATATCGATGTAAGGTTAATACTTTCGTTTCAAGATTAACGACATACCATAAGATCTGATATCTATCTATATCATCTTTATTGAACTGCCATCTTGATTAAATGGTTAGGGTTCTAGTGGATATACCACGTGTGGGCACGTGGTCATGTCTTTCGTGTAAGAGTGAAACGTGGTGACCTTTCGAGATGAGCTTTGGCGATGGCTTTACATACCTATACGCTTCAAGCATAGCCTTGCAAAGAGCAACGACATCGTCCCCGGCCACCCACGCATCCATCGGCACCGCCTCGGCGCAGCGCTTCGGGCTAAAAAACCCTCCGACCAGCAGATTGAACCCAAACCTCCCATCCTTCATCGCCGGCATGTAAGCAAGATCGTTGATATGAGGATGCTCGTACAAGTCGTGCGACCCGATGACGCAGACGTTCCACTTCCTCGGCAGATTGGTGACTGCCGGATTGCCCTCGCCGTCACCGGTGATGAACTGAGACAGGAGGTTGGTGTAGGGGCGTGTGTCAACGATCTCGTGCGGGTCGATGCCGGCCAGGGGGTTGCCGACCGGGTTGCGGACGTTGTCCATGCCGCTCTGGAGGCTGTTCAGGCCGACGGACGCTAGGCCGGAGAGGATGGAGGGTACGTCCGGGAGCTCCACGCCACGGATTTGGAAGTTTTGACGTGTTGTTACGTCGGCACAGCCGTGGTCGCCGTAGGAGGAGATGACGTCGGCGAGGTAACGGACTTGCTCGGATGTTGCCACTCCGTTTGGCAGCTTCAGACGCATCATGAACCGGCCATCTGTAGGGAAGATTTATGTTGGTTATCTGCAAATAATTTGCTTACTTCTTGATCTCGTGTATTAATTTGAAATCATTTATCAAATTAAATGACAATTCGCATACTTATCGATTGTCGAAATTAATACAACCATCTAATTATACCTTAGTGGTTACTCAAATATTAAAATGCTTTCAGTGTTTTGAGATTTTTTTTCTTGTCACACGATCATCTACCAAATATGACTAATCCTAAAGATGATTTGGACCTCTTTAACAATCCCAAGTCAACAATCATCTACATCATAATAGGTTCGTGGTATCCATTTTCGAGGAAGTGCTTGGAATTTATTCTTGCATTGATCACATGAAAAACATCCAAGTCAAAGAGATTATATATCTTACAATTGTGATTTTTTTCTGTAATGAGAAAGTCGAACAAATTCCATGGGTCAATATAGGTAAATTAAGTTCTTTATATCTTACAAAACAGATCATACAATCCACATTTTTTTAAAATAGAACTTCTTTACCACCCATGTTTGAATGAACATTTTTCTTCTTCTAGCAGTTTTCATCTGTTCATTCTTAATTTGGTCTGTTGTAACAAAACCTGGAGGCGTTGTTTGCAGTGGAAGAATCAACATATATGATATATGATATAACTCATCAGACGAAACAAAGAAATTAAGGAAGGACTGACATTGGTGCTTGCGGCGGTGGAAGAGGCCGAGCCACTTGAGCCTGACGTCGACATCGTCCTTGGACATCTTGGACTTCTCGATCTCCTCGAATGGTGTAGCCGCCAATTCTTCTATGCCACCTTCCATGAGCAACGCCATGGGCTCCTTCTCGATCTTCACCTTCTCCTGCGGATTGATTCCCTTCCTGTACTCCTCCTTCAGCACCCAGTACCCTCCTTCCCTCTCCTCCACTCGACCCTTCAGGCGACTCTCATCGGAAGAAGATGATGGTTGTGTTGATGGTGCTGTGGTGGGCGATGGGATGGCCCTGGCTTTGATGGTGGCGGTGGAGGTTTGACGGCGGGAGGATGTGGAGGGAAAAGGTGCGGCGAGGAGATGTGAGGTGGAGGATGCAGGAGACATGGTTCTGGTGGATGTGATGGTGTTGCCATGGAAGGTTGAAGCCTCTTATATATATGTGATGTGTGTTGCAGGGAGAGGTCGCTTTGACTCCTGGGAGTAGCGAAAGGGCAACAAGGAGATGAGTGCTTCTGTCCGTTATCCACATGTGGGTTTTGGATTCTTTCAATCGAATCCTAAGGTTTAGCTGAAGATAATTAGATGAAAAATCAGGTTTGTCTTTTTTTGAAAAATCTGCAGGTTAGTCTTTATTTTGTTTTTTTTTCCATTTTTTTTGAGATTAATTAGGTTGTAATCTTGGAATGCACTCGTAGGTGGAGAGAATCAACTTTGAAAAATTCACGCTTAAGTTGGACTGAAATATCTGCCGTACATCTTTATCAGTTGCTGCAGACATGATTCTGCCATTATTTCTGACATGTAGCTCTTTTTACAATTAATCCAAGTAATAAAGAAAACATTTGTTTTGTTTATTTTTGCTTCGAGTTTGAAGTTGATGCTTGGAATCTATTCGTTGCATTAACAAAGAGGATAAAGTATGATTGGTTCTGCTGATTCGCATGTTTAAGTGCAAATTGTAGTCATGGTGGCGGTGAGGTTTATACCTCGAATGCCACTATTTTATCACTGGCATGTCTCCTTCTGTTTAAAGAATGTGCGCATGGTTGGGTTTTCATGAAAACCTAACACCAGTCGGCTTCACATGTATCCCAAAGGACAACCCTGTAGGGTTGTGTTGACCCCATCGCCCACTTGGGATTTGGGAAGCCTCCACTCTCAAACAAGCCCTGTTCCCCCAGAGCAGCTTTTAATATATGATATATCACCAGGTGTCACCGACGTTCCATTGCTATTTCCTATTTCCTATTTAATGTTCATGTTCATTGTAACAATGAAGTTCTATAGATTTTCAAAAAAAAGAAAAAAAACAAAACAATGAAGTTCTATCTTGTATATCGTACCATTTATGATACTAGGAATGGCAGAATTCTTGGTGGTAAACTTGTGGGAAAAATCTGAGAAGTGAAAAGAAGTCATTTTCTTTGAAGATATGCTTGAAAGCAAGTTTTTTTTTTTTTCAGTGATACGGTAGTTACCTATTCCTTGCAACTACCAACTTATTGACAATTGATCCATATAAATCAAAACACACATTAAGTGAAAGTCAACATGATACTAGTGACCTGCAGTTGTTCCAAAAGGTCCAACAAGACTTAAAGCGGGTGGTATCGCTTGGAACCCATCAAAGAATAATTTAAAGGCCACTAGGTGCCATGCAAGGTGATACCACACATTTGTGACTTTTGGCATCATGAAGTGTAGTACATATCCACCACAAGATTGTCTGATGGACAATTCTAAATTGCCATTGTTGGGAAACGAGCGCCTAACAAACACTAAGGCGAAGCAAACAAAAACTGTAACCAAACAATCACAAGCAGACACAAGATATTTTTACGTGGAAAACTCCATCGATTTTAATTATGTCTTTGGTAATTGTTAAGCAATTTGAGAGATTAGCACACAATACAATCAATCGCAAACACAATGGATTTATAGTGGTTCAGCCAACCCCGACTTAGTCCACTCCTCAAGTTCCCCACTTGAGATTTATC
>JAMKQA010047357.1:0-22149 GCA_024699735.1 Posidonia australis | reverse complement strand
TAGGATCACAAACAAGTAGTAGTAGTGATAGTTCTTTATGGAGTAGATTAAATAAAAAGAAGGAAAAATATATAAAATCAAGTACAAATAATGAATTAAATAATTATTTAGAATCTCTAATTGCTTTTAGTGATTTAGAAATAGATAACTTAAATATATTAAAGTGGTGGTCTACTACAGTTATTAGGTTTCCTATAGTATTGAAAATGGCAAAAGATTTACTAACGATTCCGACGTCAACTGTGGCATCGGAATCTGCATTTTTTACAGGAAAAAGAGTCTTAAATGATAAAAGATATAGATTATCAGAGAAGTCTGTACAAGCCTCTATCTGTTTAAAAGATTGGTACGATGCGATTGACCGTCTTCAAGGCTTGAGCTTGAAGTCTGAATCAGAAGAAGACGATGATGCGACATCAACTTCAACAGGCAGAACAGACTCCCCAAATGAATAATTCTTGATGTAAAATTTTAAAATAAAAAATGTAAAAAAAACGATGTAAATATTTTTTGTATTTTTTATTAAAAAAATGATGTATTTCAAATATTTTTTATTAATAAAAAAAAATTTAAATTCATTTTTGGGCCCAATGGATCTGCATGACCCGACCTGGCCCGTCGCCCCGACGGCCCGGCCCATAGAAGGGCCATGGGTCGTGCTGGACCCATGGATTGCAAGAGGAGGCCCGGCCTGGCCCGGTCCAGGCTTGGGCAGGTTGGTAGTTTCTCGGGCCGGGTCGGGGCCGACCCGACCCATTTTCCATCTTTAAGCATAACTACGTCGAAACATTATCATGAACAAGTTTTTGCAGTGGATCCCATTTTCCATGCTCATCGAGTTGATCCCATTTTTCTAAGCTCTCGTTGTGGATCGGTTCTTGGACGTGTGGATCTTTTGTTGTGTAGGCTTTATATTGAATAATTATTTGGTTGTTTTAAATGCTTGAGATACTGAGTTTTGTACTGAATATGTGGATTGTCACTTGTTTAAGCATCATCTTGAGCCATCTCAGTTGACTAAAGTTTTGTTTAGTCACCCAAAATTTTAGAATCTGAAAAATACGCACACAGGAAGAAAATGCCTCGTGAAAATAGAGCTCACAGAACCCCTCACCGTCGCCGCCATCCCTCTCTCTCTGGCAATACGCTCTGTCGCCATGACTCTCGATCTGGCATGCTCTTGTAGCAGGCCACCGAGTTTAACTGGGGAGCCTTTAAAGCGCGACTGCTGGAGGACGATGACCTCCCGGAGGTGTCGATCTGGAGTGCTCGACGGCGTCGAGTTAGATTTGGACCCCCAGCAGGTACGCAGCCCTGGGAAGCTCCTTACTTCCGCCCCTTTTGACCCCAGGAGTCGGTCAGGCTCCCCCTTGGAATTCAGTTCTCCGAATCCTTGGATACTTCCTTCCCTTGAGGTCTTCCGACTCTGTTCTGTTAGTCTGAATGTAATATATTTTGACAGTTCTTTCTACTGCTTTCCTCACTTGCGTAATATTGATGTAATTATTGATAGTTTCATATGTGTTAAAGAGATTTTCCCTTTCTGGTTCAATAATCTTGTTTGTTGCCATCTGAGTGAGGATCTGAGATCTGACTACGCTTTGAAGAGTTTATTCATCTCTCGATAATTTTTTATGTACCCCCTTGCTCTTTCTCCGGCAAGGGAAACAGCCTAGCACTGTTACCGCTCCGGTTCTGGCACGGACTTCGGTCTCGAGTCCCTCATGTCATGATCCGACGATTAGCAGTGATTTAATTGTAGGTTCTGATTGTTTTTTTTCCGACTCTGATCCAGTTTTTTCCACTGTCACAGCGACTGATGCGATTTTGCCGGAGGGCTTTCGTTGGGAAAACTACGGCTCCGTTAGTCTCTGGGAGACGTCGACACTCTTCTCTAAGCTCTGACACTTCCTCCATTAATCCTTCTGCTGTCTCGAGCTCCGTGTGAGACTTCTCTCTGTACCGCCCCTCAACATTTATTGCGAAGCAGAAGGGTTTTTCCTCTTATTCCTCTTATTGTCAGGATAATCATCCTGGTAATAGTCATTATAGTAATGACTTTTGGCAGTTTAACCCTTGGAGCAATTCGGGCGAGCTGACTGGCACCGCCGCTTCTCTGACAAAGGCTGTCGGGCCTTCTCTAACAACAGCTGCTCCTGGCGATGCGAATCGTCGTCCTATCTACTCCTGCATTAATGGCCAGGAGGTTCTCTATGATAACAAACATTCTTTATCTCCCTCTCCCCTGACAAACATTAACTACTCCCGATCTCATCGATCCCCCATCTCTGGCAAGAAGATATGCTTTGACAGACATGATCCTGTCCCTATCCCTCTTCCCCACGGCTCTCGTTTTGTCGTTCTAACTTCCCCCTGCTAATATTTCAAAAAAATTCCGGAGTCAAACCTCTCGTACTCACTAGTCCGGTGATTCTGAAGAAGAAGGGTGGACTACGGTGAAAAGCAAAAGAACTCAAACGCCTCTGGTAAGTTACTGTCGCACGAATGGTCGTTGTTTCACCTATGGCCTTCGTGGCCACTCAAAAAAATACTGTAAATAATCTAGTGTTTGCTACAAGTGTAACTCTCCCTCACATTCTGTAGCGATTTGTAAATTTTTTCAGGCACAGGATTCCTCTCCTTTTTCAGCTACTAATATGGTGGGTTTCTCCCTCCACAACCCTACTATTATTCTATCTGACGAGACCTGTAATCTCTTCCTCTCTCTCTCTTGCTGTGCCATTGTCACGGCGCACTCGTCACAACTCACCAAGGAGTCCTTAGAACAACACATCTCTAGTACTTGGCCTTCTACCTCTAGAGTGGAAGTGAAGGACTTTTCCCCAGGAATGTTTCTCTTGAAATTCCAGACACCTCAGGCTAAAAATGATACCCTTAACCTTTTTGGATCCTCCCTCCAAGCCCTCTCTGCATCCTATATACACTGGACCCCTAACTCCAATGCAGTCTTTACTCTGAGTGAGGAAGGACTCTGGATTAGGTTAGAAGGGATCCCCCACCACCTATGGTCCATAGAAGTCTTTTGTCTCATGATTTCAGAGTTTGCTGACCTCCTAGAGGTTGACCTGTCCATTGATCGGGTCAAATATCAGGGTTTTGCAAGAATCAGGGTTAGGGTTCATCAGGGAAAGGAGTTACCTGACACGAGATTTTTTGCATTTGGCAGAATCGTTTACCCTATCAAATACAGACGTAGCTGGAATATTTGTACTCCTTCCTATACTAATGTACAGCTTGCTCCTTCATGGCCCAACTAGAAATTTCAAAAGCCTGATCCTAGAGGCCTCAATTCCACTAGGAAGCCTTTTTAAAATAATAAGGGTTGAAGAGGTGGCAAAAGTGGAAAAGTTTCCATAGGAGGCAAAAACGTCTGGACAAGGACCTCCCCTTTATCTACACAATTCGCTCCATCTGTAAATTCTACCGGTCTTTTACCCACTCCTATCTCTTCTGGTGACTACCTCAATACTTCACCCTCCCTCTCTGCTGAGGCCATACCTACTGTGGCTTACCAGGTGGCAGAGACTTCTACTGCAACAATCACTTCCAAGTTTGTGGAGGTTGAGCTTAAGGCCAGAAATATATCGAGAGTCAAATTCAAGAAAATCGTGGCGATTTATGACTGTCTGGAAAATGACGACTTGAACAATACTGATCCTGAGACTCCATCATCTCTTCCAGCCACTCCAGTACATACTCTAGGTTATTTATCATAGAATTCTCCTATTCTTTCTACCTCTAATACTCTCAATCATACTGATAACATTGTTCATTATGATAGTGCTCATTTAGATGACACTGTAGTGGTCTCTAATTCATCATCAGCTAACTCTGTGACTGAGGATCCTCTGCACTGGGATTCTTATGCACAATTTAATGTCTTCTGTGATACGATTAAAATACACCTCAATTCCATGAAGGAAGCCAAACAACTGCTTAACCAAGTTAGGATAGATCAAGATAAAGTACCAATCAATTTAAAGGACAATTGTGCCAATGGGGAGGGGTCATCCTCTCCTCGTTTTTCCCATAGTACCTAATGATTATTGCAGCTTGGAATATTAGAGGATTGAGTACTAGTGACAAAGTTAGAACAGTACGAAGCTTTATTATATCTAATAAATGTGACTTGATCACCATAAGTGAAATCAAGAAGGAATCTTTCAATCAAGGTTTTCTGCAGTCTCGTTGATTGGGATGATAGGATAATGAAACTTAAGAATAATCTTTCTGCAGTCTACAATTTATCTTTAAATTTCACAAATTATAAGGATGGATTTGATTGGTGGTTTACAGGAGTATATGGACCCTGTGAAGGAAATCTAAAGAAAGATTTTCTTGAGGAATTACAAAACCTCAGCACTTTGGTTAATAAGAATTGGATTCTTGGTGATGATTTTAATATCACTAGGTTTTCTCATGAACATTCTGCTCGGCCTAGAACAAATGTCCACATGAGAGGCTTAAATGTTTTCATTGACAATAAATACTTGATAGATCTTTCCCCCAATAATTATTCTTATACCTGGTCAAACTTCCAGTCTAACCCAACTATGGTTAAGCTTGACTATTCCACATTTCCTCAGATTGGTCGGGTAAATTTCCATATGCTTATTACTATGGGAAAGCAAGAGTTATCTCCGACCATATTCCCATTATATTAGACACTGCCCACTTGATTTGGGGCCTACTCCATTCAAATTTTATAAATCATGGCTTCTTGTTGATGGATTTGAGCAATACATTCAGGATTGTTGGCAGACATCCAATTGCTTTTATCCTTCATCTACTTCCACAGCTACCTTTACCTATAGACTGAAACATTTGAAACAAAACCTTAAAATCTGGACTGGCCCAATCAAGGAGGAGAGAGTCACAGATTAAAATACATAGAGTCCTAAATACAATATATTGATAAAAAAGCTGAAACCTCTATTCTTACTATTGAGATCTGGGAAGCAAAAAAGACATTTAGAATATAATACTTAACACCCTTAAAAGAGCAAGAAACCTATTGGAAACAGAAATCCAGAACTCAATGGTTAAAAGAAGGAGACTCAAATATAACCTTCTTCCACAACATGGTTAAATGTCATAGGAGGGTTAACAACATCTCTTTCTTGTTAATAAATAATGTCCTAACCGACTCCC
Source organism: Posidonia australis (assembly GCA_024699735.1). Taxonomy (NCBI): domain Eukaryota; kingdom Viridiplantae; phylum Streptophyta; class Magnoliopsida; order Alismatales; family Posidoniaceae; genus Posidonia; species Posidonia australis. Next base: position 16,977 of record JAMKQA010047357.1, on the reverse strand, counting down.
CTAAGATAATATGTAAGGAGCTGGAATCTCATTTCCTTATGCTCTTTAACAAACAGGAAGGAATCAGGGTCTCCTTAAACTGGGATATCTTAGTCCCCATTAAGATACCCTATCCTGAACTTCTAGAGCTACCTTTCACTGAAGAGGAGATAAGGAAGAATGTTTTTAGCCTTCCTGGTGATAAGGCTCCAGGTCCAGATGGCTTCCCTTTGATCTTTTTTCACCATTTCTGGGATCTCCTAAAAATCGATATTTACAACATCTTTCAGGACCTTCACTCCTCAAGTGATCCTGAATTCCTTGTCCCTTTCAACCAGACTTTTATTACTCTAATCCCAAAGAAGAATGGTGCTCTAATTATTAAGGATTTTAGACCTACTAGATTATCTCCAGTTCTGAATTTGGCAATAGATCAAACTCAATGTGTCTTTTTACCTGGTAGATCAATTGGTGATTGCTTTCTTGTAGCTCAAGAAACTCTACATTACATGAAAACCCACAATATACCTAGATATATTCTAAAGTTGGACTTTGAAAATGCCTTTGATAATATCAATTGGGATTTCCTATTGGATTCCCTTAAAGCACTTGGATTTGGACAGAGATAGATATCCTAGGTTAAAATGTGCATATGTACTGCTAAATTCTCTATCTTGGTAAACGGATTCCCTAAAGGATACTTTGGTGCAAATAATGGATTAAGGCAATGAGATCCTACATCCCCCTTACTATTCCTTATAGCTACTGACACTCTAAATCGTATGTTGAATCTGGCACAGATTAATCACCTAATTTCTGGCATACAATTCCCACATGGGGGGCCATCTGTGGTTAATATCCAATATACAGATGATACTATCTTGTTTTTATCTGATAGTAGAGAAAGTATGATAAATATTAAAAGAATTTTGTGTTGTTTTCAAACTTACTCTGGATTGAAAATTAATTTCCAAAAATCCTCACTTATTAGTATTAGGGTAAGTCAAAGCTCCATCGATAACTACTGCACTATGTTAGGATGTGGATCAGCTGATTTACCAATTATATACCTTAGTTTACCTTTGCATTTCAGAAGAACCACCTATAGGGACTGGACCCTAGTTATGGAGAGAATTTCTACAAAACTTACCTTGTGGAAGACAAAGAACCTAAGTTTGGGCGGTAGATTGACTCTACTTAATGCAGTTCTCCCTGCAATCCCTACCCATTATTTATCTGTCCTGCACTTACCAATTAGAGTGGAGAAGGAAATTGATAAAATTAGAAGTAGATTTCTATGGAATTCTTTCTCCCTCAACCAGAAAGGCATACACTTAGTGAAATAGGCATCACTGTGTAGAGACAAAAAACAGAGAGGTTGGGGATCATTAACATAAGGAATTTTAGCCTAGCCTTAAAAACTAAATTATTATGGCAGCTTATATCTGATAGACATCAAATGAAATGGAAAGAACTTGTTAAGGTGAGATATCTTAATACCACCTGGCCAGGTGCTTTACTCAACACCTTAATAAATAAAGGCTCTCCTCTATGGTAAATCCTGAAATCTTGTTTTTGCATTCTCAATTGTTTCTCTTCCTCTCAGATTCACAACAGTGTAAACACTATATTTTGGGAAAACAAATGGTGGAATGGAGTGAAATTAAAGTTTCACCTTCCTGAATTATTTAATGCAGCTAGATATAAAAAAGCCTCTTTAAAGGATATCATGGAACTTTATAGATCTGACTTCCATAAACTATTTGATTATTCTAAGATATCTTCAACTACTCTTTCACTTCTTCAAACCCAGGTAGAAGTGCTTGATTCCATACCCCAATCTGTCTCTTTGGTGCCCGATGAAGACACCCTGCCAATGAAGACACCCTACTTTGGCTACCAAACCATACTAATATTTTTTCAGTAAACTCTTGTTACAAAAGTTTAAATGATGGAGGCATGCATTTCTCCTTATACAACAATATTTGGTGCAAATGGATACCCTTAAAAGTAAAGTTGTTCTCTTAGTTAGTACTAAACAACAAAAACTTGACTAAATATAATCTTACCAAAAGGGGTTGGGATGGTTATTGTACCTGTATTTTCTATAATATACAACATGAAACTAATATTCATTTGTTTATGAACTGTTCCTTCATATGGCATATTTGGAGATTTTTTCTTATCACGGATTTATATCCTGGATTCTTTAATATTGCTGATTTGTTTAACTATTTACCTCCACTTAGATTCAAGTTAAATATGAGGGGTTGGGTTGTTTTGCTCCATATAACCTTTTGGCTAACTTGGAAAGAAAGAAATAAAAGAATTTTCAGAGATAGTCAAAAAACTCATGTAATTATTCTTTTTGAAATTATTTCTACTATGCATCACTAGATAAATACTTATGCAACAAGATTTGAAAAAGAAGAAATCATTCACTCTATCTCGTCCATGCACAATACGTGGACCAAGGAACTTGCCCCAAACAATCCTACCTCTCCTAGGAGATCTATTGAAGCTCCTCCACCTCACCTTACAGATCGGGATCTCAATATACCTAGTTCCTCTGATGTAGGAAACGATGCTTCTTAAATATTTGTTCTGTCTTTTTAATTTTTGGTTACTTTCTGGGAATGCGTATTCTAACTATGTCTTGACTCTGAATGTGCCATTTTTTGATACGGTGATGAATGGAACCCCACGTTACATTCAAGAGGGATTCTAGACTTGTAATTTTTCCAACATGAGTCTATAATAATCTTGAACTTGTTGTACCCTTATCAATGATTTTCATACCAGGGACTATATCATATTAATGCTACCGTTATCAAATAAAAAAAGCTTCGTTTAGTAGAACTTTTAAAATAGATTTTGGATGTATAACCTAAATTCTATAAACGTAAGTCAAATAAATTAATTAGAAGATTATGAATGTAAAATATAATATTAGATTCTCAAATAACGTATAAAAAAATAAAAGATAAAAGATAAATTTGATAAACAGAATCAATATAATATTAGAAATAAATTTTATCTTTTATTTGATATATAAAATTTTCCACATTCAATATAATATTAAATTCTCAAATAAAGTATAAAAAAATAAATTTTATACAAAATCTATTATTTCAATGAATGTTTGATTTCACTAATGAACATATCAAGAAACAACCTACAAGTCCGAAATCTTTCAAAACCTCCTATTAGAATTGTCAATGTCATTTCTAATCAGATCACTAAAACATGCAAGTACATAAGCATTTGTTTGCACGGTCCATGTTTTCTCCGTGTGTAAGCTCAAGGAAGGATAATTCTTTATGTAACATTATTTTTCGTACATCTCGAAGGGCTACGAAAGTCAAGATCTTAAATGAGAAGCTACAGTCCGTGACCATAAAAGCTTGTACAGAAGTAGCTCCATAAATTCCGTTGTCTTTGTCTAGCAATTTATGGTGCTACATAATGAACCAGTGTGAAATTTCTACCATTTTGTCTTCACGACAGGCATTACACCCTAGCCAGTTACAACTTACAGGAACATTAAAAGGGCAACCCATGAGCAAGACCACTGGGCTCGCGTCAACTGTAATACATAGTGTGAGATAAACACCAACGAATCAGAGAATTTGTGATCTAATGCATAGATTGTTGTTTAGAAAAAGGTCAAAGCTAGTAATTGATATGGCTGGTATTGGTTCACATGCCAAGCACCAAAGTTTCTGCACAAGGGTCAAGTATCAGAGCAACTAAATCCGTTTTGGTGGTACATACTGGACATTGTTATCAGAGCAGATGTTCTGGAAAAGCAGTAAGAGATGGGTTAGAAAGTTTAAAAGAAGTGAAAACCACAAAAAATGAACACTTGAACGCATGTTTCGAGAAACCCAAAGTGGAAAATCTCTAAATTGAAATGCACCTGGTATTCTTCCGGAAGTTCATCTGAAACAGCGAGAGCATAACACCCAGGAATGAATCTACCTGTTAAAGGAATTCATGTAAAGTTAATAGCAACTAAGGTAACAACATTGTACAGTAAAAAAGGATGAACTGCAAAAGTGAAATATGCAAAACAGCCACAAACTGGATGTTGAATTGCAAGGACTGAGGATCATACGACCAGCATAAAGTATATCATGCAAGTGCACCAACTAGAAATTGGACTGTAAAAATCTCACCAAAATGTCAAAGATTTTTAAACCTAGTAAATGAAACCTCGTTGTGTAGATTATTTATGTGATACTTGACCATGCATTAACGTTGTTAAAGCTAAAAAAGAAGGGTTTTTTTGCAGTACATTGAAGAAATGACATGCTTTGTATTCCCATCTTAGAAAAAGCGCATGTAAAGTACACGGACTGTTTTTTTTTTAATAATTGCAAGATGGAGCTACAAGAATGGTACTTAGTCATATCAATGACCAGCAGCGAGTTGGTGACCCTAAGTAAGGTTTCCTTGTTTAATTCCAATGTCCTCCAAAAATATGAAATATCATGTGTTCAGTCCATCAATCATTAAATAGTAGTAAAGACGTAGATGTCATCAAATGTCCACAATTGTCAGCAAAATGGTATTCACTATGACTTGAAAGTTGATTAAAACCAACTGTAAGTATCTTAGTTGGCCACAGATTGTGGTCTCATAACTTCGGACCCAAGTTAAAGTCCCATGGAAAACAAACTTGGGTATTAATATTAATGGGACCAGTCCAAACAAAACACTTGAAAGCTGATTAGGACGTCAAATAAGTTAAAAATAATATTATGAATTGAAATACACCTAATGTATTGAGTGCAAACGTTTCAAACTATAAAAACAAATTATTAAAACCACCTAGTAATTTAACAAAAACATATTATTCAAGAATGAAGGAAAAAAACAACTAAATGTAAATTAGTTTCAAAAATCATCACATATACAACAAATGTAAAAATTGGAAATGATATCTTACCAATTCTCAACCATCGAGCTGCCCAACTTCTACTAGGATCCATAACTGAAATGACCCTGCAGAAGAAAAAATATTTAATAAGCTAAGGTTAAGAAGAAATCCCACTATTTTGCACTCAGGCGCATTAAAAATGCTGTCAGATTCCATCACAACTTGCAAGTTTTGCATCTTAACTGAAACAAATGTGCATAACTAAATTATGACAAAAAGCTGAAACTAATAAAGACTTTGTACTTTCTCAAACAAAAAACAAAGATGTATATAAGAGAACATAGACAAAAGTAAACAGAAGTCCACTATAACAAATAGGGAAAGCAAGAGCACATTGTCATGCATCACAGGATTGCCTAGTAGCTTTGTAATTTCCCAAATAGCTTTTCTTTCTGAAGGATTACAATAATTCATTGTGCAGTACCTTCTATACGAATGAAAAAAGAACAAATTAAAAAGTGGAGACGCAATAAAAGAATTTTGATTGGACTAAGCCTACCCAGTAAAATTTGGTGTCGTACAGTTTGCCACATTATCATTTTCCATTTCCAAGAAGGGGCAGTTTTCACACCCTGATTCCCTAAACTGCAAAAGATATCACAAAAAGGAACTCACTCAGTATAAGTATAGATAGTGAATACAATATCCTCCCTGGTAAAAGTGTAGAAACACACGAGAAAAGGAGTAAGAGCAAAATGCAACTAGTGGTATAAAACTGAACCAAGAGAAATTCAGAAATAGTTTAACCATATGTTACAGTTACTTAAGGCAAGCATCTGTATTACTTCCTAATGATGAGGTTCTACATGGTTGCATGAGGTCCCCAAGAGAAGGTGAACAAATTTCATACGTACAAGTTAATTGCAAGAAATGCAAGAGGAATGTGCATCTACTTAGGTAAGATGAACAAATGCATTGAAAAATTGCACTAGGCATATGATAAGCTGGTCTTTGAAAAAGTTACTTAAGACTCTAGAGATATGAACTTCCCATCTTACAAGACATCCGAATGCTTCAAAAACAAAACTTGGCAAATCCTGATAAGTGAAAAGTAAAAAGGACTTTGACATGAATAACCAAAGATTTCTCAATCAGAAAATAAAGGACTATGTAAGTCATTTCCACGCACGAGTAGGTGTATGGTTTGTTGCTAAGCGCGTTTGTGGAAAAAGATGGAATAAACAGGAGAAAACAACACTGTGGAAACACAAAACGAAACCCCAGCGCATGGAAATTCGGGAATCGGGGGAGATAAGACAACAACCTGGTCGTAGGTCTTGACGAGCCGGCAGCGGAGGCACGCCCGGAGCTGGTTGCCGAAGCTGGTGGGGACCTGAGCGAAGTTGGGCATCCCATCCTCCTCCGAGATAAAGTCTCGCCCCTTCTTGCTCCCCATCGATGCCTGCGTTAGTGCGTGCTTCGATCGGCGGGGCAATCAGCACCAGTGGTGGCGGAGTCAGGAATTTTCCACTGTAGGGGCTATAAAAAATAAATTATCAAAGTAGACGCCAACTTTAAAAACCACCAACATATTTTTTTTGTTAAAACTATTTCAAAAAAGAACTCCAACAAGATGGAAAAAATTACAATTATCCTCGACGGCGATCAAGAAAGTTAAATTTATATGGGGAACAGACAGTGGACTGTGGTGGAGATCATACATGATACATACATTGCATCAAAAAACAATATATATAACTAAAATTAATAAACAGAAATCATTGAAACAAGGAAAAACTGCACGTCATATTGAGATATCTCATTGAATCCGATCCCAACAACAACTTCTATGTGTGGCTATGTGGCTGTCTGATGCTCTAACCAGTGGTGGAGTGTTATTCTTGTAAGTTTGTAATTTGTAAAGGAAGAAAGTCTCTCACCAGCAAAAAAACACCTCGTGTTTCGTCAAATAGTGCAGGGAGGATCGACTGTGGAGGGGGATCGACCGGACCGTCAGGGGAGGGGATCGACCGTGGAGCTGCAGTGGAGGCTCGCCGGATCCTGGAGGCAGGGGCGGATCTGGGTGGGGCGAGAGCGGGCCGGACCGCCGGAGGAGTGGAGGACTGTTGGAACTTGGAAGTCGGAAGACTGGCGGAACCGAGGAGGTCTGATGAGGAGTCGAGGTGATCCGCTAGGCCAGGACCGCCACTGACGTCGTCGCCCGTCGCCACGCTTGATTTTAGGTTAGGGATTAGGGCCGTCGCCTGAGACAGGAGAGGGAGAGAACCGAAGGTGCCAGGGGGGGCGTGGGTTGGAAATGAATAAAAGATGTTTTATAAGGGCAAATTGCAAAGCATTATATCTAATATAATGTATTTTTTCTAAGCAAAACCCCACTAGCCCCACCAGGATCCGCTCATGATCAGCTCCCTCCCCTTCTGGCCTTGCCGTCGCAAAAACCCCAATTTCTGCCTCATCTCCCCTCTGTCCCTCGCTTCCAGGTAAAAAGGGCAAATTTCACTTGGATCCGGATCGACTGAACAGATCTCATTGGAGATCCGAAAAACAGTTTTAAATCGGATCAGGCCTGGATCCGGTATTTGTGGTACCAAGACGGACGAAAAAGATGCAAATTGCATAATTTCTTGCTTGTTGAAATTTAGCAAAATGTATTGAATTTTAAGATCTTTAGATTAAAGATTAATAATTATTTGATTTAAATAAAAAATTTATCATATATTTATAAATATGTAATAAATATATCTATATAATTTTTTTTCCTATGTATTTATTTTTAAAAAATAAGGTGCCAAAGCTCAATCGAGAATCGAAATCTAAACATTAGATTGGTTCTGCCGATTTGCAATGAACCACATACAATTTCTTTATGAATGTAGTTTGGCTTGATTTAATTTTCTTGGAAAATATCAAAATAGATTCTGATGGGACTCTCTCGACTCTTATCTTCTTAAGAAAAAGTGTACTTTACAAGTTAATATACTATAGTATAGGAATTTATAAAAGCATTGAGATGCTTTAATCTTTCTTTGAAATGATAGTTCTTAGTTGATTTGAGTTAATCAACCAGTTGGAGTTGGTTGCTTTAAAGAAAAAATATAACTTGGTTAGGGGAATTGAACCCCACAGCACAGGCCACTATTTGGCTTACCATGCGAAGCACGTGAGACGTGAATCACTGTAAGAGATTTCTGAATTTCATTAAAAAAAATCTAGAGCAGTAAGATGAATACGAGATTGTTGAATTTTGTTAAAAAAAAAAAAAAAACTCTCTCCTGGAATATAACCCAATCACTGCCGAGATTTCAATCTTAATCATCATATCATTGTTTATACAGTTGGCTATGCAACAGCAACCATACAGTACAGTCGTAACTGTTTTATATTGTGTAGTTGTTGGCATCGCAGGTTTTTCATTTTCTACTAGCCAGGTCTAAACTTCAAGATACAAGGGCAGTTTACGAGTAATTACTACGATGGTATATATGATAAAACAATTGGTTCATCTTCGATCCATGATGGGTGCAGGAACAGAAACTCAATTTGGTTTGCAAAAACGTATGATATATAATTGAATTATATAATCTCGTCCATAAGCTAAGGAGAATGACAAAGAAAACATATATATATTGAGGATGCTAAAGCTCAAACGCAAGCATTCAAATAACAACGTCAACAAAACAAGAACCAAATATTACCTTTCTTCGTTAGAATTACACAGCAAAAGCCTTCTGTACGGCTGCCACGACCTTCTTCGCCGCCTCCTCCCCAAACAACCTCGGCAAGTTGGCCGTCAGATCAATCTCAATCGCCTTCCTCTTTATCACCTCATCTCTCTTCCTCAACTCCTCCACCTCCACTCCTCCACCCTCCTCCCCGCCACCACCACAACACCTCTCCAACCACGTCCTCACCATCCCCCTGGCCGCCCCGCCCACATGCACCCCGACCACCTCCTCCATCTCCCCCTCCCCGTCACACCCAATGCTCACCGCCACGGCCGTCGGGGACAGGACGCTGCGGATGAAGAGGGAGGACGACACGTAGGGCTTGACGGCCGGTAGGCTGGCGAGGGACTGGCGGTGGGTGTCGAGTTGGGTCTGCTCGTAGAAGTTGCGGAGGTAGTCCGGGTCGAGGACGAGGTCCTTCCTCGGGAGGAGGTCCATGAGGAGGACGAGGGAGGTGGGGCTGCTCTGGATGAACTCCAGGAGGAGGTGTGGGGCGGAGGTGACGGATGGGTTGAGGAAGGCGAAGAGGGTGGTGATGTTTAGGACTCCGAATGGGAGGGTGCAGTGGATCCAGGACGTCAGGATGAAATCCACCTGCATGTGTGTTTGGTGCACACAGAATCATATGCAAAGCAACCCAGAAAAATGTTAATCTAATTAGTCTGCTACATTAATCAAATTTTGTTTTTTCAGACATATACGTAATCAAAAAATTTAAAACAGGGTTGATAACTCCAACCGTGAGAAATCTTGACAGAGATGAGATGACATGATACATGTACGTCTCCAGCAATGCAACAATGACAAACCGAAAATGTTCATTCCATACTCTCTTTCTTTTACATGTTAAGGTGTCTTTGGTAAAGATTTTGAAGAATCAAATGTGATCAATAATCTTGATCAAATAGAATTGACACAACAGACAGACACGAGATGATATGATACATGTATGTCCAATTGTCTAGCAATGCAGCAAATAGCAAACCGAAAATGTTCATTCTATGTGGGTGTCTTTGGTAAAGATTCTAAAGATTTTGATTCTATAAGAATCGAATGTGATCCATGATCTTAATTATACGGAATCTTATAAAGTTAATATTTCAGATTCACGTGTATTTTTAGTTAATAAAATAATTGAATATGAGTTCAATTATGAAACAATTAACTTGATTTTGAGATAAAAAGTAATTTTTAAGTTTTTTTTTTACATTTACAAGAAATAAAATAATATATTACAAAATCATTATCATGTACTAAATAAATAAATTCAAAATCTGAATTTACTATTAAGCACCCAAACAAGATTTTATTTGTATGTGCTACAATAAAAGAAAATTCAAGATTCTCAATTTCCTCATATTTTGTGCCAATTCTAAATACCCAAATTTTTTTATCAAGCACATCCTTGGATAGCATTTCAAACATCTATTTTCTACAATGAAAACTATTTTAGGTAACACATACGTAAACCTAAGTAGAAGAGTTGGTACCTACTGGCTGATTTATATAGATTTAAATTTAAAATACAGAAGTGGTGTCTGCATCTTTTGATTAAAAAAAAAAAGACTTTTTATGGAAAATGTTGACTTTTCATGGCATTTCAAGGACAATCTTGTATAAAAATTGGATTCCCATAAAATGTAAAGCTTCCATAAGTAATTCCAAATGCTCCCATAAGTAAATCCAAATGCTTGTCATTGATTCCGCTTCTTAAGAAGCCTTCAATAGCCACCTCTGGAAACTTACAGAATCTTAAAAAGGCAAGCTTATGTGATTAGCTATATTTTTAATCTAGGTAGTGTTTGGGGAAGATTCACAGACTATGAAAAAAGTCTAACAACCTAACAATCTAGATATTGTTTAGTTGAAGTTCCAAAATACTACATTGTCGTTCCCACAACGGCTGAAAATTAAGATGGTATTTGATAAAACTTCTTCACAAAACGATTATTGAGAAACACCAATTTTTTTAAGCTTAATACTGTATACAGCTTATTCTTGTAAGTCATATCTTGTTTGATAAAAGACTTACTAAAGCACTTATTAATTTGTCTAATGTCCGTTTTTTTTTTTGGTTATCGGTTTAGGTGAATTTTTATGTATGTCCCAGGATTCGAACTCGGGACCTGTGGTGATTTTAAAGTTCTCCCAGCCACTATGATAATGAACCATTGTCAATTTGTCTAATGTCCGTATTACACCCCCTATATAAAAAACGTCATCTCCACCTTCTCTTTCTATTACTTTCTTTTCTTCTCCAACTCCACGTTTTCTCTATCACCAACTTCTCTCCATGAGCACATCTCGTTGAATCAAATCTCGTCGCCTTCACCTCCTCTCCATGTCCACCTCACTTGTTGATCAGATCACAATAAGTAACTACAAGAATCAACAACAATGATAAGCAACGACAGCGAGAACCAGGCCCAATAAGCGACGATGAGTATTAACAACAGAGACAACTGATTCACTGACAAACGGTGATCGATAGGTGTAATTAGTGAAGAAGAGAGCGATGGCAACTGCAATTGTGAGAAAAGGAGTTGATTGGAGTTGTGAAAAAGGAGATAGGATTTTGATGAGTTGAAGGTTTTGATTGATTTTTTCAATGACAAAAAAAGTAAATAAGAGGTGGTTATTTTGAAATATTGGTGATTTAATGATGACAATATAGAAAAATAGATACCATTTAAGTAAGCATTTTAGAAAAAGCTCCCAACGACAACTTTTTTCTTGGATTTTCTTTACAATTAATGTAAGGAAAATGGCTAATGCTAATGTTTGAGAATAATTTGGTTTTTTTTTCTTTTGAACATTTGGTAGAACTATAGATGAAATAATCACTTTTTTGGATACACGATATCAAATAAATTTACCAAACACTACCTAAGTAAAGAAAGACAAAGGTCTATTTGTAGATTATGGACTATAGACAAGACATGTCAACATTAGTTGTTTATTGGTAAAAACAAAAAAAATCTAAAATCTCACAATACTCAATGTTTTAGATTTTTCGAAGTAGATTCTACTGACACGATAATCAGATTATTTGTCAAATAAAACCTAAGATCGTGAAAATATTGGACTGTTGAGAATTTCGTCAAGCTTTATCATCAAAAAAGTGAGTCGATGATTCCTAACACATTGCTCAAAAGAGGGTTCCAAGGTTGAACTCTCTACCAAGATTCGGAGGTTTTGAATCATGTTTTTTCCAAAACAAACTCTAGATTTCACATTAAAAGCTACTATATATTTCACTTGGATGTTCTACTAAAAATAAATATCATATGGATTTGATATTCATCAAAACAGAGAAAATACAAAGAAAAAAAAACATATGTTCATAAACAAAATCCAAAGCATGCCTAAATTCATGATAAAAATCGAAGTATTTGTTCTTGATCACGTATTTGGATCTGATCCTCCAAATCATCAAGTTCTTCTTTCTTGTTTTTCTTAAGATAGAGGTGAGAGAGAAGGGAGGTAAATTTTTTTTGGGATTTAAGGATCATGACCTCTATTTATAGAAGTTTATAATTTTACATATTTCCAATTCGATCCATCAACAAATAAAAATATACTCAAATAGTCTCTACACATTAACTCACACCACTTAAGATGTCAATAGGCTCAACCCAAAACCAAATGAATTACTATTAATGAGCTTAATTACAAAATAACCTATAATATTTTAATTGATTTTATATTAGCTCACAATTTATTAGATTTTAACCCAATAATCACACAAGTGAGCTACATGTAAAATTAACAATTAAAGCATTAAAACTTTTTGAATTCAAAAATAGCTATTTAAATAAATACATCTTATAATCCGATACATCAACTGTACCAATATAGGATCAAAGAGGGTTTCATTACTTTAAGCGTAATTCAACCCATAATGATTACTAATGCTAATATAACGAACGACATTGATCAAGTGTGGACGTGTAGTATAAAATTTAGTTGAAGTGATATAAATCTAAACATGCTCATATCCAATTGGTCCATCTTTTAGTAAAATCAACATAAATATTCAAAATGTAAATAACCGTAAACTTTATTTCTATAAAAAACAATATTTATTACAACAAAGCATCTAAATACAAACTCTCACTAAACCGATACATCATGAAATAATACGATACACATATAAACAATATGCTCATAAAAGACCTTGGATGATACTCCCTTAGTAAGTGGATTCACAAACATAGCATTTGTCCTAATATGTTTTATAGACAACTAGCCACTCAGGATTCTTACTTTCACAATCAAGAATTTAATGTCTATAAAACTTAAACTTTGATGAGCTCCTGTTATTATTAAAATATAGCACCATAAATTTATTGTTACAACATAACTTAAGTGATCTTTCAATTTCATCTATAATCCATAGACCCATAACAAACTCCAACTAAACTGATACATCATGAAATAGTACAACATCCATATAGGCAATATGTTCATAAAAGACCTTAGGTGATACTCCCTTAGTAAGTGGATTCACACTCATAAAATTTATCCCAATGTGCTTTATAAACAACTAACCACTATGGATTCTTTCTTTCACAACCAAGAATTTAATACCTATAAAGCTTAAACTTTGATGAGCTCCTGTTATTATTGGAATATAACACTGTAGATTTATTGTCACAACATAACTTAAGCGGTCTTTCAATTTCATCTATAATTCATAGATCTTTGACAAAATTCCTTAATCATATTTCCTGATTAGATGTCTCATAACATGCTATATACTCAACTGCCATAGTAGAAGAAGTTATTAGTGTATGTTTGATACTTCTCCATTATATGGCTCCACCTATTAGCAAATATACATAACCTGAAGTAGATCTATGACTATCTTGCCATCTGCAAAATCAGAGTCGAAATACCTAATGATCTCTAGTTGATCCGATTTTCTATACACAAGTACAGAGTCTTTGGTTCTTTACATATAACATATGACCTGCTTGACAACTTTTCAATGAATTACTTAAGTATTTGTCTAGTATGTCAACAATGTATACAAGATCCAAACGTGCACAAACTTGAATATATATATCATACTCCTAATTGCTGAAGCATATGGAATATTTTGCATTTTCTCATGTTTAAAATCATTCATAGGACACTATTTGAGACTAAACTTGTTTCCTTTAACTATAAAGATATTTTTAGACTGGCACCCACTCATGTCATACCTTTTAAGGACTTTTTCTATATAGTTATTTTGTGATAATTAAAGAACACTTCGAGAATGATCCTGAAGTATTTAAATTCCTAATACAAAAGAAGCTTCACTAAGATATTTCATCTCAAATTTGTTCGAGAAAAATTTCTCGGCCTCTTTAAGTAAATCTATATTATTAGTGACAAGAAGTATATTATCAACATACAAAATCAGGAAAATATATTTACTCCCACAAAACTTATAGTATACACAATCATTTACCATATCTATCTCAATACTAAACTAGATGATAACTTGATAAAACTTGTAATACTATTGACGAATGTTTGCTTTAAGCTATAAATAGACTTTTTAAGTTTGCAAACCATTTTTTTTACGTCACCTAATGCAAAGTGTTCTAATTGCACCATATCAATTGTTTTATCAATGCTACCATTAAGAAACAACGTTCTTACGTCCATTTGATGTAACTCAAGAATAAAATAAGCAACTAATGTCATAATAAATCGAAAAGAGTCTTTCGTTGAAAACAAATAGAAAGTCTCTTTATAGTCAATGCCTTCTCTTTGAATAAATTCATTAGCAACAAGATGAGCCTTATATCTTTCCACATTACCTTGTGAAATCCTTTTGATTTTAAATATCTATTTGTAATCAATGGGCTTTGCACCTTAAGATAATGGGATAAAATCCAAAACAACATTATCCTTCATAGATTTAAGCTCATCATTCATGGCATCTATCCACTTTTGAGAGTCAAAACTATTGATTGCTTGATAGACGTTGATTAGATTATCATTTATTAAGTCATTATCAACTTGATATTCTTAGAGAAATATGACATAATGATTTGAAATCATATTTCTCTTCTCTCTAGTGGACCTCCTAAGTAGCATTGACTCTTGAGAGAGTTGGATTTGTTCTTCTTGAATGGCGACATAATCAATAATATCTTGTTCTAAATTTGCATTTTGAACAATGTTAGAAATTAATTCCTGATTATCATCAATAGCAATTGTAGAAGAGAAATAAATTTCTTTTCAAAAACAATGTCTCTATTCTTATCTTCCCACTCAAACTCTACTTCCTTAAGAAACCTAGCATTACCTATCTTGAAAAATGACTTAGTGGTAAGATTATAAAACTTAAAATCTCTAAACCTCTTAAAATATTCAACAAAGTAACAACTAACAATTTTAGAGTCTAATTTTTTTTCATTAGGCTTATAAAGCCTAACCTCAACTGGACAACTCCACACATGAAAATGTTTTATGTTGGGTTTCTTTCCAATCCATAATTTATAGGGAGTTTTAATTACTACTGTAGTTGATACTCTATTTAATATATAAACTATAGTTTTAAGTACTTTGCCCTAGGGAGATTCAGAAAAAGTAGAATGACTAATTATACTCCTCACTATGTCCTTAAGTGTTCTATTGTGCCTCTCAGTAAGCAATACCATTCATGGTTGGAGAACCAAGCATAATATATTAAGAGACAATACCACACTTTTCTAGAAACTTGACAAACGGATTAGGACGTTGTTCACTAGATCCGTCATATCTATCCTAGTATTCACCACTATGATCACATCTAACAGCTTTAATTCTTTTGTTGAATTGATTTTCAACTTTAACCTTAAATTGTTTGAACACATTCAAGGCCTGTGATTATTCATGAATGAGATATAAGTAGTTATAACGTGAATAATCGTCTATGTATGTAATAAAGTATTGTTAACTATTTCAAGATGAAGGAATGATCCACAAATATCCATATGTAGTAGTTCTAAGACGTCTGAACATCGATTGACATCTAATCTCCTAATATTAACTTGTTTTTCCTTAATAGAATCAACACAGACTTAGAAATCTGCAAAGTCTAACGTATGCAGAATGAAGAATTCCATCAGATACTTTTTATTCGTTATTTAGAGATATGACCTAAACACTTATGTCATAACATAGCAGAATCCTCACTTGATTTTCGCTTTATATTTCT
The DNA here is from genome assembly GCA_024699735.1 of Posidonia australis. NCBI lineage: Eukaryota > Viridiplantae > Streptophyta > Magnoliopsida > Alismatales > Posidoniaceae > Posidonia > Posidonia australis. The sequence goes on along the minus strand of JAMKQA010047357.1, from coordinate 1,172 downwards.
AGATGTAGAATGCAAAGTTTCATTATGAGAAGCTCTTGTATTAAGCAAATATAAATTATCATTATTAATCAAATAACTAGTACCAATAAGATTAGAATCTTGAAAAACATTAAAATGTCCATTCCTTTGAAAACAAGAATATCCAATTTTGTCCTAAATAAAAATAGAAATCAAATTCTGTCTAAATAGTGATACAACATAAGTCTTTTTTAAATCTAAATTACAATATGTTCTTAACAACAATCTAAAATGACCAATTGCTTCTACTTTTACTTTATTGTTGTCACCCACAAAGATATATCTTTCGTTATCACTCGGTGTTCGACAACTTAAGCAACTTTATATAGACACACTTATGTGAGTAGTTACACCAAAATCTATCCACTAAGTGTGTTTATGTACAGAAACTATACTAACTTCAAATTAAACCAAAGTAAAAGATGTACCTTTCTTAACACGTCAAACGTGATACTTAGTACAGTCTTCCTTTTTGTGCCCACCCTTTTTGTAAAAGTGACAGGTAAACTCAACCTGCCACTATTGTTTCTTAGGTGAAACATCTACAATTCCATTGGATTTTAGTTTTCTTTTATCTTTATCCTTAGAGATGAAAACTAGGTGAATATTCTCTGTCTTGTTTTACTTCAATCTCTGTTTTTCTTGCACACAATGCGAAAATGAGCTCATTAAGAGTCCATTTTTCTTTTTGATAGTTATAATTGGAAGAGAAATGAAAACTAAATGTACAAGCAAGTCTTTTGATAGTTCTAACTTACGTGTTTTTAATTTTGATGTAATATTAGACATCTCCAAAATATACTTCCTTATATTTCCTTTAGTCTTATAACTCATAGAAACTAAATTTGCCAATAGTCTAATAGTTTCTACTTTTCGTTCTTAGAAAATCGTTTCTCAGAGTCATTAAAAAATTCTCTACATTTATCTTTTAGGATATTGTGTCATTAAAAGTCTCTGAAATGACTTGTTTCATAATCATCAGACCTAGTTGTAACCATGCCGTCGAGGATGGCAAAAATATGCCAAAGTCGGCAAAGCCACGGCAAAAATGAAATAATATGCAAATGCAGGAGTCGCCACCTAGTCTATTCAAATGGAAGACAAGGAAAACCATATAACATGAAAATCATGCAAAACAATAAAAGAAAAGTCTT
>JAMKQA010047356.1:0-13472 GCA_024699735.1 Posidonia australis | reverse complement strand
ATAATAAACTAAAAAATATTCCAATTAAATCTTTTTTATCTTTTTTAAATGTCTTATAAATTATATTTCTTATTGTATTTCTAGAAAAACTTTTAAACCGTGGATTTAAATAATTTTGCATACATGATTCAAAATTTTTATTTTTAGAAAAAGAAAATGGTTGTTCGTCTTGTACTATAAATTTAGTTATTCCTTCTTTAATTTCTTCTGTATTATATTTCCAATTAATTATACCACTAGATCCTACTTGTAATTTCGATTGTTTTAAATCTGTGTTTATTATGTTTGGATATATATTTTTGTAAATGTCTAGATATATGACCTACACCCCCTCCCCTAGGATATGTATATGTGGTATTACAATAATTACAGTAACACCTAGTTTGATCTACAGGGTCTAATATAACATGCTCCCAAACCCAAGAACTTTGTTTCCTAGATTTTTTAGTGACTGTAGACTGTGAACTTTGTTTTAAATCTGCTGGCCCGACCCTGTTTGTGTTTTTTTTTTTTAATTTTTTTAAAACAGGCCGAGTCAGGTCGGGCCCTTTTGTTTTTTGTTTTTTTTACTGTACATGGGCCGGCCTAGTCTGGGGAGTTTGTTAGGCCCGACACGGCGCAAGGCCCACGACAAGCCTGGTCCAGCCTGGCCCACGTGATTTTTTCTCGGACCCGTGGGTCGCCCTTCCCGGTCCGATTTCCATGTCTAGATACAGCGCACACAAAAGGGTAAAAGTACACTATTCATTATTAAATGTCATGTTCTTCTTGGAATATCTATTTTAAATGTTTAAGTTTACGTCTTTAATCATGTTCTTAACCTCTTTTTGATACCTACAGTTCTGCAGGCATTTAGAGCAGAAGTTAAGTTTTGAAGAACATGATTAAAACGCTGTGTTTTTCAAGTTTCTCGTTTTGCTAGTGTATTTTAATAATTTTGATAATTAAATATATCGTTATATGTGTATTCCCATGATTTATATTTTCAGAAATGTTCTCGACAATGGATGAAAGAGGTGTCGAGGTTTGTTTATCTGGTGGTATTTGGAAACAACGGGTGGGAGTTGGAACAGAATTCTTGTCAGATTTGTTCGATTGGTTTTTTTTTTTGCTCAAATTAATTCTACCCTGAAAAGGTGGAATTATGCACGTGTTGTAATTCTTGGAGTATCTTACACAATCGATGCTTCCAAAAACTAAACCAAGTCGTAATGGAATTAAGACATGGTTGTTGTTGTATACGTAGAAAAAAAGAAGAAAAAAAATCTAGAAGGTCAAAGACGTCCTAGAAATTAATAAACCTCCTTCAAAGGTCAAAGTTGCCTTCCTTTCGTCGCCTTTGTCATCATCAACATTGTCTTTGTCGCTTTCATTTTCTCTTCCAATGAACAAGAGAAAAAAGAGAAAACAACAAAGAGAAAATTAGAGAGACACCTTGACTTAGAGAGATACTAAGGTTATGTTTGTTTGCAGTTCTGTGTTGCTCTGGCCGTTCTAGCTTTTATGTGGAGTAGTTTTTCCAAACAAACAACTTTACTTCCATTGGAAGGCAGCGGTTGGATGTTACTTCATTCATTGTAGACGAAGAAAAATTTCTAAAACGGGTCTTCAAACTTTGTCAAGATGGAACAGCTATAATAATTTTGTGTTGGTGTAATGCAATTTCTTTGAAAAACAAACGCAACCTCAGTCTATCTTGTGGAGATCGAACGGTGCAGATCGTGAACGCACAGAAGCGACGTTCTGCACACAATGCACCTTGACAAAATCCATCGAAGAAAAATAGATTTCCTATCTTAGTATTTAGCTTTTGGGGTTTCAAGCTAAAGACCTTTGCCATTGCATAGCTTTAGACTTTTGCTTTTGGGGTTTCAATGATTCCAATCCTTAAAATGCTAATTGAAATTCTAAAGAGTGTGTTTTGAGACAATCCCATGGGAAAGTGCTTCTAAGTAGTTTCATTGAAAGACAAGGTCTAAATTCCTAGAGAAGTAGATTAGAAACACCTTCCCATGGAAGCAGTGTTGGGTGTTATGTGTGGTAGTTTTCAAGGTATGATTTGTTTACAAAAATCTATGCCAAGAGACTGTTTGTATTAGCTTCTAGGATCCGATCAGGTGAGCTTTCTCATTTCAAACTTTCGAATTTTATATATTACTTTTATGTTAGAATCTATAACTTCTACCTAAAACATAGTTGTTGGAGTTTCTCCTGGAAGTTTTATAATTACTCATTTTATGTAAGAACACAGGAGTCGAGACTATTTTTATCTTTTGTGACAAAAATAAGGTTCTAGAATCTTGTTGACATTTTCATATTGTACTATTTTATAGCTTCTAGTATTTTATATTAGTTATTTCACCTAAAAAATCATGAAATATAGAAGTTAACCTCTTAGAAACTTCCAAAAGCACCTCCAAACATATCCTTACATGTTTTAGAGAGTTCTAAACTTGGAAATACATCTCATTTTGAAGCTCCTTTGGACCCCTCTTGATTCTACACAATTTAAACAATAATGCGAGAAAAAAAACTTGCGTTCATGCTAAGAGATACCAAAAATACATAACCACAATATTCGGACCCAAAAAAAAAAAAGGAGGTAAAAACATTCATCCGAATTATTCACTTGAGCAACGAACGAGTAATTTAATTAAAAGAGTAGGGTGTCAAAAATAATGCGAAAAAACATCAAGGAATCTAAACTAGTTAGAGTTTTGTAATAAATGTCGATTTGAAAATTTTCCTACTTCTCTAAAGTAATGCGAAAAAACATCAAGGAATCTAAACTATTTAGAGTTTGTAATAAATCTTGATTTGAAAATTTTCCTACTTCTCTAGGAGTATAAATGATGTATGAAAAGTTTCATTGCAACTTCACTCTATGCTTGCTTTTAGGAAATTTCACATTGATGTCCCCATCCCAATCTTTGCGATCGACGAATTTATATGAAAGTTAGAAGGAGACCAAGATAATTGATAGCAAGAGGTGCAATTTCTCATTCTAAACTTTCCTTGAAAGAGTGTAGTCGAATTGAGACCAACACTAGAAGAAGGTGAGGTCTTGTGGAAGTTATTTGGAAGAAGATACATTATCCTTCCATTGATCATAAGGACAATGATAACAAATAAAACCTAATTAAAGACTTTAATATATACAAAAAAAAAACTAGGATAATAAAGTTCGGACCCTTAGCAGTCAACTACCCAAAGAATAACAAAAAGCCCAACAATTAAAAAAAAAAACAAACAGCAAACTTCTGAAGAATGAATCAAAGAATACCAAAATTTACCCATTACTTCACTTGGTCACTTCTCCAATCACTCCACCGGCAGCTTCCCCGGAGGGCTGCTCCTCCTCGGCCGTTGCTGCGGCCGCAGCACCACTACTTCCCGCAGCGAGCTCGGGCTTTATCTCCTCTAGCTGCTGCAGCACCTGCTGCACCTCCGGCCTCGCCGCCGGAGACGGGTCGACGCAATGCAATGCCAATTTCAACGTATTCAGCAGCTCATCACCGGCATCGGCGTCCCTCATGAGCTCGAGATCAAACACCTCGTTGGTCCACTCCTCCTTCACTATCGACGCGACCCACTGGGGAAGGTCGGCCCCGTTCAGTGCCTCGCCGGGCGACTTCCCGGTCAAGAGCTCGAGGATCACAACGCCGAGGCTGTAGACGTCGGTCTTGGTGTTGGCCTTCTTGAGCTTGGACAGCTCCGGGGCGCGGTACCCGAGCGCGCCCGCTGTCGCGATGACGTTGGCGGAGGCCGCGGCGGTCATGAGGCGCGAGAGGCCGAAGTCTGCGATCTTCGGGGTGTCGTCGCCGTCGAGGAGGATGTTGGAGCTTGTCATGTTGCCGTGGATCATGTTGTGGGTGGTGTGGAGGTGGAGGAGGCCTCTTGTTGTGCCCATCGCTAAGTTCATCCTTGTTGGCCAGTCTATTGGTGTGTCTGGTCCTCTTGCTGTTACAACACACAAAAGCCAATTCAGATTTAAAATGTCATATTTTGGTTGTTGAATTGGAGAACACTAGTGTGAAGGTTTACTTACTTACCCAATTCATATTGTGGTGTATGTTTGATATTGCAGAGAACAATGATTGGCAATTAAGAACAACAGGTAAGTTTGTTGAGACTAATATGATGGTAAACTTGTTTTTGTTCAAACAGACATCAAGAACTTCAATTCTCAGATTCTGGTTGTTGTTGAATTGGAACTATGAAAATTACCCAATTCATATTGTTGTGTTGGTTCATGAATGCAAAGAACTACACAATAGGAACACAAGAAATATGCTGTCAATTTTTTGTTCAAATAGACAACAAAGAATTTCAGCTAAATACAAGATTAGTACGAGGGCATACTAGATTGTGTGATGTAACATTCATATATCAATTAGAAGATTCCAGATATGTGATGACGATCGCAGTGGAAATTTGTGATTGCACCCAAGTGTTTGTGACAATTCCCACAAAAAATTTCCAGCATTGAATTGCTAGAACCATGTGTTTGTGGAAATGCCAATTAGATATATGGTGCTTCATAGTTGGGACGATACTTACCATGGAGGAAAGCAGCAAGGCTGCCTTTGCGCATGTAGTCGAAAACCAGCAGCTTCTCGCCTTTCGGCCCCAAGTAGTACGCTCTTAGTGCAAGAAGATTCCGGTGCCGGATCTTCCCGAGCACGTTCACCTCAGCCTCGAATTCCTTCTGGCCTTTCGCAATTTTCTCCCTCAACCTCTTCACCGCCACTTGGTTGCCATCCTCCAGCGTCGCCTTGTAGACAGTCCCATAAGTGCTCTTCCCCATAATCTCCGCCGTCGCACACAAGAGGTCGTCGGCGGTGAAGACCATGGGCCCGTCGAAGTGCACTAGCTTCCCTCCAGCCTCACCGCCGCTCTCAACCTCCCCTCCCGCAGCAGCAGGGACGCCTTTTTCTCCCGCAGCCGCGGCAGCAGCGGTGGTGGGGCTCTTCTTCCCGGAGGCCGCTTTCTTCCTGAGCATGCAAAAGAGCAGGACACAGCAGAGCAAGAGCAAGAACACGAGCACGCACCCCGCGGCAATGAGGACTATCTCCTTGGTGCTGAACTTTCGATGATGGCCCTGCGGAGGAGCCGGGGAAACACCGGGCGGAAGGGTGATGGGTGATGGAGAAGGACAAGCCACCGCTGTGCTGTACCCGCAGAGCTGCAAGTTCCCTCGGAACGAGCTTGCGTTGAACTTCTCCGCCAGGGAGAGAGGGACGGGGCCGGAGAGGCGGTTGTTGGAGACGTTGAAGGCGTTGAGGTTCGAGAGGCCGTCCAAAGAGGCGGGGATCTCTCCGGTGAAGTTGTTGTCGGAGAGGTCGAGGGTCGACAATGTTGAGATGTTCCCGATGCTCACCGGAATGGGCCCGTCGAATTGGTTTTTCTTGAGGGACAGCACAGAGAGGTTCGTCATGCCGTCCATCCCGTCCGGGACGCGATCGCCGATCCGGTTCCCTCCCAAATTGAGACGTACCAATGAGGAGAGGTTGCAGATGGACGCCGGGAAGCTGCCGGCAATGGCATTGCCGGATAAGTCTAACTGCTGGAGACTGTTGAGGTTGCCGAATTCCTCCGGTATGCTCCCGTTGATCTGGTTGTTGCTGGCAGTTATCACCTTGAGCATTGGCAGCCTTCTGAGGGAAGTGGGCATCGACCCAGACAAGGAATTGTGATCAAGATTCAAGATTTGGAGCTGGTGGGTGGCGACGGTGACCTTGCCCCCTCCTCCTCCTCCTCCTCCCGCTCCCCACGTATCAGGAATTGAACCAGACAGATTGTTGTTGTTGAGTGACAAGAAGTTGAGGGTAGGGGACTGAGTTAAGCTCACTGGGATTGGCCCGGAGAGATTGTTGTAGCTAAGATTGAGCCGGTACAACCTCGAGGAGTTCGATACCGATGCCGGAATGACCCCGAAGAGCGAGTTACCGCTGAAATCGATGGACTGGAGAACTGGGCAGTTGCCAATCTCCCGGGGGATGGACCCGGACATCCGGTTATTGAAGAGATAAACGCCTCTGAGGTTGTGGAGGAAACCGATCGCAGTCGGGACGGTCCCGCCGATGACATTGTCGTGGAGGCTGATCTTCCGGAGAGCCGTGAGCTGGCCGATCTTCTCAGAGATATGACCACCGAACCCCCGCCAGGGAAGCTGGATCGCAATGACCTGCCCCTGGACACACTTGATACCTTCCCACATGCCGGAGCATGCGCCAAGGCCAGTGTCGTTCCAGCTCCTGAGAATGCCGGTGGGGTCGACGAGCGCATGCCTGAAGGCCTGCAGGCCCTGGTAGTTCGACTGTGTAATGATGATCCCATCCCACCTCTTCCCCTTCCCCACCACTCCACCAGCTTGAAACAAGAGCAACAAGAAGAAGGTAACAAGAGATTGGACGAACAAAGGCAAGGGCTTCTTCTGCTTCGCCGTCATTATCTTCATCCTGATGGTTGTCGAGCACTCGAGGATGTCGTGTCCATGAGAGATGTGATGCATGAGGGTGAGATTCGAGGAAGTCGGTGGTGGGAGGAGAGTGGAGAGAAAATGGGGAAGGAGTGGAGGAAAATGGAGAGATTATGTAGGGATTGGGGAAGTTAACCAAACATTGCGATTTTCTGACATCTAAGACCCTGTTTTTTTCCCTTCGTAGTGTAGGACCAACGGCTACTTCTTCAGGTCCTAACGGCTAGTGACGGGACTAAAGCCAGAGCTCTCCTGCCCTACTGCCAACGGCTAATTCCATTAAATATTCCAACCCTCCATGCTTCACAAGAATTACGTGGGTGGCGGAAAAGTCTCTTAATTTCCATTTTTGCGTAGCTTCTTGTCGTTCTCTGCCTGTGTGCATGTACGTGGGAGAGCCAGAAGTACAGAATCACTGGTGCTATTTTTTCAGCATGGAAAAGTAGAATCCAGGGTAAATGTTTTTTTTTTTTTCGATCAGGAATCTAAGAGTAGATGTGAGTTTTTCCTTTTAACTTCTGATGGATGCGATGTGACCGTACCATGAAGTTTGCAGTGTGGTCCGTAGAGATTTTGTCATGTGTCATATACCATGCAGTCTGGGACTTTATTGTAGGGTTTTTTTTTTGAAAACTCTATCAATGCAATGTTTTTTCTTCTTCTGATTTTCAGCTTCTTACTCCAGGTGATGGGTGATTGCTGGAGCCTGCATGCTTTTGTAGCCGCAGTTGGTAGTAGTATAGGGCATAGGATATCTTCCTTGGAGAAAGGAACATAATTTATACTGGATGATGGTAATATCGAAGTAAAAGAAAAAAGGGGATAAGGAAAAGGAAACTCTTGACTGGAAATCTGAAATATCCAACCAAAGAGAACATTGGATAGAAGCCTACACAGTAGTTTAAAGTACCTTCAATAGAGAAAAGCCGTAACAAAAAAAATTGAAACACTAGGTTTGGAACTTTCTTTCACAGAATTGCTGGCAATAGATTCAAGAAGAGCTTCATTCCTTCTGTTATCATCATTGGCTCGAGGTGTTTTTCTCACCCAGCCATCCAGACAGAAATATCTGGCTTCTTTCAAAATATATTTAACGCTCCCAAATTCCATTCTTAATTGGGATTTGATCTTTCATATTAACCGTTCATCACCTGATACTTTAACTGACTCCTCCTTTCTTTTAAAAATAGGGAATTAATGATACATTTGATACGTTAGAATGAAAATAGACAGAAATGGAATGAATTTTAGAATGTTATTTGAAATAAAATAGAATAGTTTTATTATATTATTGTGATTGATATATTGTCCCGGGACCGCAAACTCGGCAACCACACTCACCAAGTACACGTCCCTGACCTATCTTAAGGTTTCACTACCTCGTCGGCAAGTCCTGGTTCCCTTGTGGTTCCTACTAAATCTTTTTCATTCATTCCTTTTAAACTATATGCAATTTTCTTTGTAAAACATCCATAAAATCTCATTTTATTCATAAAATCCTTGCAAATCACATGCATTAATCATCAAATCATTACCTGTGGTCCTTAAGCCCACACATCCTTTCATAGTCTATCATACCATGCATTATCACCCCTTACTGAGTCCACATTAATACACATGAGCCATATTTTCTAATTTTCATAGAAAAACATCATTTAAAATTAACATATTAGCATGCCTCACATTTCATGTAGTTCCCATGCATTCTATACATTCACCATGTATTTAACCACAATTTATCATCACTTTATGCATTTATTCATGCATCATCAGCATTGTTCAAAATATTTCTCATTATTCTTCTGGGTCCAAGTTCGACATACCGATTCCACTGTTTCGGCATACCGATTTTGGTTTCGGTATACCGAAATCTACTGATTCGGTATACTGGACCATTTCGGCATACCATTTTCAGGACAGATTAAAATCTGCCCTCCAGAACGGTCGACTGTTCTTCTCACGGTCGTCCGAACCTGCCAGCGGAGCAACCCCTGGAGGCATTTCGGTATGCCGAATTCAATTCGACATACCGTTTTCTACAACTATTGCAGAAAACGACCCAAGCCTCCACCACACATTTCTCCCCAAAGTGGGAGTAAGGATCGGACCCATCAAACATGTCACTAAAAATCTTAATAAAACTCGGAGTGTAGACCTCCAAGTCTACTTCAAAATTCCTCAAACAAATCACAAATCCATTAAGCATGCTGTTCTAACGAAAATCGACAAGGCATGAAGCTCAAAAATCACTACTGTAGCATGCTTCAACAAACATCCATGAAATTCACACAAAATGCCCACAAATCAGCATGATAACATCATATACATGCTATCCAACTCATTCACAACATTTCCACATTTTTCTCATAATTTTAACACCATTTCATGCATTATTCAAGCTAATTGCCCTAAGATGGCATATTCTGCAGACGGAGGAGAAGAGGGGATGGGAACGCGTACCTGGCTCCAGCGAGCCTCGCATACCCTCCTCCGGTGGTGCACGGCACCAACCCAGCCTCCCACACTTGCGCGAGCTCTCCCGATGCGCGACGCCTCTGCAGCAACCATCCACACACTCGCCCCCTCTCAACTTCTCTGCCTCTCCCCCAAGCCAAGCACCTCCTCTTAAAGCTCCCCGTCATGCCAGCCTCCCCGGAATCCCGCCGACGCTCCTCAGCTACTCGTAGCTCTAAGCGGAGGAGATGGATCGGGCAGTCCTCCCCCGCTAGCTCACGAGACTTCCAGGTTGCTCACGGGTGTCGAGAGGAGAAGAAGGGTCCAAAGCACCTCCCGCACAGCTGGCTCTTGACCAAGTCAGAGCCCAAACCCAAGTGGATCCACCACAAGCACGGTTCCCAAAGCAGAACCGACCCACTGGCCACAGAAAACACACCACAGGGGGGGATACCAAGGCACTAAACACAGAGGGAGCCACAGCCAACCAACACAAATTGGATTTACCATTAATAAACCATTCACAAATAATTACAAGAAATCCATGGTTTATATTAAAATGGAAAAATCCAAGCACAGATGTTACACTCACGAACGTCCAAAATGTAGGTATTAAGTCGATTTTCAAGTCTTTAAATATCTGTACGAGAGAAATCAGAAGGATAAAACTAAGCAAGTTGTAGTAACTTCTCTTTGTTGAATGAAGCAAATCCATCACTTAGATTAAGACAAGCAACACATAATAATAATTTTGTATTCTTGTCATTGAAACGATCATTAAGCTCATTTATCAACAAATCAATCATTGTATTAAAAATCTCAACTCAAAATCTGTGCAAATTTGTTTTCTCTTCTTAACCTCGATGTGCTCTCCTTGGTTTTTGATAAATGTCATCCATACGTTTGACTTCAATGTCATATTTATTACAAAATAACATTACTTCTGCAAGAAAAGATTCCCATGCATTATCATCACTTCTCATAATGTTAAGTTGCAACTTAGATAATTTAACTAAGTTCATTGCATTCACAATATCTTTATCTTTTTTTCTATAGTGCTTTCAAACAACTCACATGTTACTCCTAAGAGATTTTTCATTAAAAATAGGAAAAACATAAAATCAAATGTATGAATAAGATTAACAAAAGTGTTAACTTGTACTCTAATCTTTGTTAGTTCACCATCAACTCTAAGGATTTTAAGAACTTTTAACATAGAAGAGAACATAAGAGATAAATTAACTTAAGCACCATAATGAGATCCCTATCGTGTTTTATCGACTTTTTTCATGCTAAGTTCTTAATTTGTTCCACTACTACTTTTAATTTCTCCTGATTCAAGTTCCTTAGCAACTCTTTCAACTTCTTTTGCACGGAGAGTATCACAACACTTGCAAGATCCTCCAACATAATTCATTACAATGGTGATTGAATCAAAAAATGAAGCCACCTCCACATAATTCTCTACAACTGCTACAAGTGTCGATTGTAGTTGATGAACAAAACAATGAATATAGAAAGCACAAGGATTTTCTTTCATAATCAATGATTTTAATCCATTAAACTCACCATTCATATTGCTAACACCATCATATTCTTGACCACGCAAACTGTGAATGCTCAAACCAAACCTGAAAAACAAGTTATCAATTGCCAACTTAAGAGATAAAGCTTATGTGTTGCTAACATGCACTAAAACATCTGTTCCTTTACAGATATATTACGAGACTCATCCACTAAAATAGTAAACAAACCACTATCTGTAGTATCTTTTACAATCTCTTCAATAGTTTCACTTGCAATAGCACTAACAATATCTTTTTGAATTGAAAGTGCTATAAGTTTCAAATATCTAGAGCAATTTTCAACACAACTTTTCCAAAGTCTTCATTATGATCTACTAGAAATTTTAAAAGTTCAGGAAAGTTTCCTTAGTTGGCAGATTCATTATGACCTAGAAAAAATAAACCTTGGTGTAAAAGAAACCTTACACTATCTACAAATACCTCCAAGTGAGCACAATATTCTTTTCGAATTTCATCTGATTGTCTTTAATGCAATACACTTTTGTTTAGCAACATTATGGTGGTTATCATGTAAACCTTGATGGTTATACAATCTTTTTGGATATTTCCACTATGTAAATCCTCGTGTTACAAAAGTAAGATCAACACCAGTTTCAGGAAAGAGATAGTAATACAAACAAAATATAGCATCCTTCTCTATGCTATACTCCAACCATTCCTCATACTCACTAAAGCAAGCACAGTTGAAACGACGACGCTTGCCACCAAAGTTTGTGTATGGAAATGCATGACCTTTTGGTTGACATAGAGGTTTATTCAAATATGCACGTCTAATTTTGTCACACTCATTCACATCATAACTGACTATTGGTGACCTCAAACCAGAATCAGAAATCAATTTTTCTGGATTAAATTCTAAAGATATTTTCTTCAAATTTGAAGAAGGTGTTTCATTACTAATAGGTTTGTCTCCAACTGATGATTGTTCAGAAGTTTTTTTTTCCAGTCTTTTAATTAAATACTTGTCCAAAACTATTTGTAAAATATAACCACACATAAATAAAACAAAGAAAACTAAATAAACAAAAATAATTTAAATAAAAAATATTACACATAATACTAAATGTGTACGAATACATACCTTCTTATTTGTCGTTTAATAAAAATAAATCATTACCACAACACTACAATAATAAAACTGTTAGAAAAAAATACAAAAAAATTAGTTGAAACTTTTAAAAATCTCAAAATCTATGATATATAGTACTTATAAAATTAAAATTAAAACCTTCAAATATTATTTTATATTTACTCCATCATTTCATCCCCATGCCATTTTCACATGAAATAAATAAATAGTTGAAATGCAATGACTTATGTCCTTTACTTTGTTCTTTGTTTGTTAAATTATGAAAAAATATTAATTTTTACTACTGTAAAGGAATGGTCCCCATGATGGTACTAACATTTATTTATTAACTGTGATTGATTACTTAAATAAAAAATAATTTTTAATGGAAGTGGAAATGTGGAATGCGGTACGCCTGGCATGCATTGCTGCACAAAGTTCGTCCTTTAGTTAAAAAATAATTAAAATATCCCATATCATATCTAAGACTATATGAATTACTGATTAGTGACTATTATAAAAATTCAAAGACCAAAACGGCAAAACCTTCCGACCTTCCGCCTTTGTCCCTCTCCAGTGGTTACGCAGCAGCATGGCTTGACTCATGAGCGCTACCGTTTATTCTTCGTCCCACGTCTGTTTTAGCTCACCTCACCGGTCGCCGTCGCTTTTTGCCTCTTCCTGTGGTGCTGGCACTGCGTCAGCCACTGGCTTGTGGGCTCGTCGAGTCGCTGCTGCTCCACCGACTCGTAGTAGCCACTACTCCGTCGACTCACAGTTGCCGCTGCTCTACTGGCTCATGGGCTCGTCGACGGTGGATTCCTGGAGCTTCGCTGACTCACAGTCGCCGCTGCTCCTCCTTGAGGTTGGTGGTTGGATTAGGGGAAATGGGATTTGGAAATATGGATTACGGTGGGGAAATGGGATTAGGGAAACTCAATGTAATTTGGGAATATGACGGTTGAGTGAGGCATTATTGATTTTTGATTTTTAGGTTGGATAAATTGTATATTATTCTTTACATTTTTTTAAATTAAGATGAGATCCGTACCTCATCAGACTTCTACATACGTTTGCCATTAGGCATCTTTTCTTGTTGTTTGAAATCTTTCCAAAAAAAGAAGAAGTAAAGATCCTAATAATGTAGAAATGACTTATTTATTTTACACGTGGATGTTTTTTTGGACTATAAAAAATACTTTAAAAAATAAGTAGAATTTTTTTTTAATGTAAGAATAAATTATATACATTTTTTCATAAAATGGTCAATATTTATAAATATAACTCCAAATGTTGAGAGTCGCAGTTACAAATACTTTATTATAATTTTATGTGAAATTTCTAAATCCATTAGTGTGGTTATTCATCATATCATAAACTATAATCCAATCATTCTTCATTGTTTTCATCTTGGACTCAATGTGTGGTTTAGTCGTATCTTAGTGTTAGGAAGCAACTTGGATAATGTTTTCTCCATTGATGGTAGGAATCCAAGTTTGAAACTATTATCAACTTTGTATAGTCCTATATTTACAACATTAAATATAGTCTCAACTAATTTGGCATCCTTTATAGTGTTCCACTGTAGACACCTCGATTTTGAAGTCATTTGACGGCAGACTTCTCTAGAAGATGTTCTGGTTGCGACTACCAAAAACTTAAGCCTCTTTAAACCCACACAAGTCCATTCAAGCCCATACTAGTAAACCAAACAAAACACAATTAAAACACTTAGAATCCAATTAATGAAACAAAAACCCTAATTCAAGTCAAAATCAAATTTAAAACACTTAAAATCCAATTAATGAAACAAAAACCCAAATTCAAATCAAAATCAAATAAAATCCACTTAAAATCCAATTAATCAAACAAAAACCCTAAT
>JAMKQA010047355.1:0-21895 GCA_024699735.1 Posidonia australis | reverse complement strand
AGACTTGTACTTTGTCTTTGTTGTTTTTGCATGATTTTTCATGTGTATGGTTTTCCTTGTCTTCCATAATAGATTAGGTGGCGACTCCGTTTTATTTTTCTTTTTCGACGTGATTTTGCCGACCGATTTCGCATTCATTTGCGGGATCTCCTCGCTGGCATGGTTACACATATAATTTATTTCAGATCCATTTGGATAAATAATTTTATATTCTATATAAATTGGGAACAAATGAACATTTGTGCGTTATATTGAATGTAATCTTTCCACATTAAATGAAGTAATGAACCTTGGGAAATTATAGCCAATCAGTTTACAAAATATAAGTAGTATGCATATCAATTTTAGTATTTACTAAAAAATTAAGGTGTCATTGTAATACTAAATTCTATTCATGTCATGTTTAATGAAACAAATATCAGTTAATATATTCTAATCCCCTGTACATAACAAGATTAGGATTTTAACTTAAAAAATTAGCGTGTCATAAGTTACACAAACAACTACTTCAAATGATAAGTTCCAATTCAACAAATTTTTAAGAAGGAAAATATAATTCATTCACAAATCAACTTCAGCAATTACCAAACAAAGCATGGCTCATTCGGTACGTGACTATTACTCCAGTTAGGGGGTTGCGGATTTGAATCTCAATGTATAGAATTTTTTTTAAAAAAAAAACTTTAGCAATTCTTGTTACCTTCATTAACTACATTCCAATTTATGTTTGCAAGTGTGTCATATCGTTTTGTGTTAATCAGGGCTCTTGTTTTCCTTAAAAAATTTCTTTAGTCATTCCATCAAGGAATAAAAGATCAATATCATTATTTTCAGTAAATGCTACATACTGAAACAAATACAATTCATATGCTGATATTGATATGCCGAAATATCGTATTAAAAATTCTGTATATATTGAATTTAAACTATGTTTACAGTAAACAACCTAAAATACATTAGACTACAAGAAGTTAAATTTTTTTACGTTTGTGCTATACATGGCATTGAAGTTAAAAGTTTGAATGTACAAAAATCAATTTCAAAATAGAAACAGGAATACAAATCTATTATAAAATCAACATCCTTCCAAATATAATGACTACAAATTCCAATTAAATAGGATCTAAAACTGCTAGGAAATAAAATGGCAACCTATATTTAAGGAAGAAATAGCTGCCCTAGATATTTGATGTTGTCAGAGGTGGTTACTAAAAAAGCTTTCTTCTAAAAAATATTTAAATGGTAATAAATAAATGTGCTTTTTTAAAACCACAAGTAGTAAATCCGTCATTGTAGCACAATTAAATTAATGAGATTTACAAAATAGAGAAAGAAATAACTATATTTTTTCTGATTTACACAAACATGGGAAAGAATCCTAATAAGATACTAAAATCTAATTAAGCAACATTAAATAAATCTATTTTTAAAAAATTACACGATACAAATCTAATGGTCTATATTTAGGACCCTACTTATCTTAAATAGGTTCAAACCCTATCAAAAAATTTGTCTATATTAATAAGATTATTAAATATGGTACATTAGATAATTATCATCAATATATTAAATATGTACTTTTTCCCAATCAATATGTACATATACTATTGGCTTTAGAGTAGTGGAATAACTTGTCAATAATAAATTTATTCAACCCTCCTGAAATTACTATTCCAAATAAAAGAAAGTAGATAGGAATTGTTATTTCATATCTAGTCCACTTTTCCATCAACCAAATGCAATTATAATTCCTATTGTGACTGTACTCTAGGTCTTATTCCACAACCCGAAAGAGCAACCATAGGTAGAATCCTTCTTCTTGAAACTATATTTAGAGTTTACATGTAACAGGTGAACAAACTTATTCCTCAAAACTTCTGCTGAGTTTACATGTAACCAGTTTCTGTAAAGAAAAAACCCAATAAAGTAATAATTCGGTGGTGCATATGAGGTTACTTTATTTAAACTACTTCCTCAAAGAGCACCCTCGACAAGTGCATCCTCATGGTGGCAGGTGGGCAATGAGCAGCATAGTAGAAGGTCTTGGCAATGGTGAGGAATGTCTTCTTGGTCTTCCTGTCTAGTCCACTGCTGCTTGTCAGTAGAAACTGCAGAAGCTCTTGCATTGATGAATCCAACGATTCAGTTCTCTCGTATTTGCATGTCACGGCATCTCCATTGCCATTCCCATTGTCAAAATTCATCTGCTAGTCGTGAATGACCAACAAGTACAAGAAAGTTGTCAGTCTCAAATGCAATGAAATCTATTTGCTACTAATTTACCGAGGATCTCTCTAAAAAATGCGCTACCTCATTGTTAACATGACGATGATAAAGACGGCTGCAGACGGAGGAGGTGAGCTGGGCAAGGCGAGAGCATTGCTGGAGTTCATTGTTGTTTCCGACGTCGCGGTTATGCGAGAGAGAAGTGAAAGTTGAAGTGGACAGAGAGTCTTCCAATACGAAGCGGCCGGCACATAACTCCACCGTGCGGGCCAGAAGGAGGGCCCGGCCGTCGTCACCTTCGTTCACCAGTGCAACCAACCAGTCTTCCCACTGTACATATCAATCAAATTGATCAAGGTGAAATAATGAGTATAAATTAAAGGTGCAATTGCAAGTCGACCATTGATTTGCATATGGATTTTTCGATCATGACTGCTAGCTCACCGCTTGTCTCAGGAGGTTTCGGATCTTCTGGTGTTCCGATGAAGCACTGCCGACTGCATCGAGTGCAGTGAGGTCTATAACATGGTGAAGTACACCCCCGAGTTGGCTCTCCGTCTTCTTCCAACCCGACCTACACAATATGATACGTGATGAGATAAAGCTGGCGATGAAGAAAGCAGAGAGGTGGAGAGAAAAGATTCTTGCATATCGTTAGCATGAGTAGCGGGTTACAGTGTATACACGCAGGAGTATAATGGTCCTGTAGTGTAGTAAGGAATACAGAAGCTCTTCTAGAATAAAATAGAAGAGTGTGGGAGATACAAGAGAAGTGTAAATCTACATATTTACATGTCTCTATGCATGCCCCCTCAAGCATGACCGAAGGAATTAGCCCCTCTTTGTTTGTAGAATAAGTGAAAAGTAGTATTGATATTCTTATGGTAATACTATTCATTTTGGAAGTGATTTTCTTTTAAATGTGAATAAGTATGTATAGAGAGATATTTTGATTTGAATGAAAAGTAAAATAAGTATTAGAATAAGTATTGAAATAAGTGAAAAATATGTAAATTAATAATAATCAACTTTATTAAGATATATATCTAATTTAAAATATATATACATCATATTATATATGTACTAATTTTTAAACAAAAAATAAGCATATCATATACATACATGTATCAAAATAACTATATTCCACTCTTCCTGTAGAATAGCTATTTTGAAATAAGTAAATAAGAATAAGAATTATTATTCCACTTGTATTCTACTTTTTAACTTGTCAAATGAAATTATAATTTCAATCCTTTCTTTATTCTTAACTTTATCCAGGTTCCAGACAAGAACTTAGAGACTAATCTCAGTGTAGAACCATCAGTGATGATTTGGTGGGAGAGGCTTGGTGAATCCATTAGCATTTTGATCAAAAGATGGGATGTAAGATAGCCAACGTGTCCCATGCGCAATAAGCTCTTGAATAAAGTGATAATTTATCTCAATATGTCTCGAGCAATCATGAAACACCGGATTGTTGCTTAATTAGATGGTAGAGAGGTTGTTGCAACAGATAGATGATCATCTATATAAAGGAAAACATAACTCACGAAGGAGATAGCACATGCATCGAACTTCTGCAACAGTGTGAGAAATCACCCAATACTCTGACTCGATGCTAGATCAAGACACAGTAGTTTGCTTCTTTGTAACTTAGGAGATCGGATTACCACTGAGAAAGATGCACGCAGTAGTGATGGGCCTTCAATTAGTTGGGTCTTCAACCCAATCAGTATTGTGGATGCTTGCAAATGAAGTAGAGTTCCATCAGGTGGTTTTTTGAAATAGAGATTATGATCAAGTTCCCTTTTGACATAACGTAGAATTCTCTTAGCATTTTTTTAGATGATCAACAGCAATGGGATTATGTAAATGCTGAGAGAGAACATGAATAGAGAAGGTTATGTCTGGAAGAGAGAGTGTGAGATTGATGAGTCCACTTACAATGCTTTGAGATGTGGTGGAGGAATCCAAAGGAGGAGAGTTTGCACATTTCAGGGAGGTAGAATTGGTTGTCATTGGTGTAGGACAAGGACTACATAGCTCCATGTTGAATTTCTTCAAGAAGTTTATTGCATACCGAGCTTGAGATAAGAACAGAGTATCCTTGATGCAAGTGATTGCAAGTCCCAAGAAAAAGCCAAGAGTTCTCAGATGTTGATAATCAAATGTAGAGCATAATTCATTAATGAACTTGATAATCTGAATGGAGCCAGAGCAAGTTACCATGAGATCATCCACAAATACAAGAAGAATCAGAGTGTGATGTTGGCATATTCTGATGAAGAGAGAGTTGTCAGAGTGAATGTTCTTGAACCCAGATGAGAGAAGAAATGATTGGAGCCTGTGAAACCAAGTAGAAAGAGCTTACTTGAGACCATAGAGAGTTTTCTGAAGCTTGCACATATGAGTTGGGTGGAGTGGATTTTAGAGGCCGAGGGTTGTTGCATGAACACCTCTTTATCAAGATATCCATGAAAAAAGGTGTTGTGAACATCAAGTTACTCAAACTACCAATTCAGAGTGGTTGCTAGAGAGAGGATCAAACAAATGGTGGTGTAAATTTCACCACTGGGCTGTAAATTTGATCAAAATCTACACCAGCATGTTGATGGTAGCCTTTGGCTATGAGACAAACTTTGTAATGTTCAAGTGGACTTGTAGATGTTCTTTTGACTCAAAATATCCATTGGCAACCAACAACATTCTAGGTTGGATCTATTGGAATTAGATATCAAGTTTGATTTATCTAAAGAGCACTAAATTCTTCTTCCATGGTAGTGACCTATTGAGGAAATTTCTTGGCCTCAATGTAGGACGTAGGTTCATGAAGACTCTGATCAGTAATGGTAGCGGTAAGAGCATGAGGTAAAGGATGATGTGAGGTTTGTTTGAAGATACTAGCGGTCAATAGAAATTTCTATGGAGTAGAGGAGTTAGTATGAGTGGAGGAAGAAGGCGATGAAGTGGAAGCAACTAGTAAGTTTGCTAGGGTGGAAAAAGACAATGAATTGATGTTGTCGAGTGGAGAGGTAGTGGGGGATGTGTGAGTGGGATAAGGTGGAATGAGTGATGAACTGTCAGAGTCGACAATGGTTGTAGGATTGTTAGGTGGTAGAGGATGTCAAGTTACTAGAGTGGTATAGGGAATTAGGTTGGTGGTAAGGGGAATGGAGAAGAAATAAGTGGAAGAATAAGCAGTGGTGGGTGGAGAACCAATGGGATTTTTGCACTGAAAGAGGTTTTTATTAAAGGACACATGGCGAGAGATGTGAACTATACTAGAAATAGTATCAAGGGATTTATAGCCCTTGTGAGTGGAAAAAAAGCCAATGAAAATGCAGATAGTGGACTTGGGTTGGAGTTTATGTCGACTTGTGCCTAACAATAGTAGGTAGCAAGCACACCCAAATGTTCTCAGTAAGTCGTAGTCTACAATCTTTTTGTAGAGATGTTCATATGGACTATAATGTGCAAGCACTGGTGTTGGCAATTTGTTGATTAAATGAGTGGCCATATGAAATGCCGAGAGTCAGTAGGAAGAAGGCAGAATAGATTGAAAGAGCAAACAATGAGCCACTTCTAGAGGTGTAAAATGGGTCAGACCAGCCCTAGGTTGTCCGACTTGGCCCGACTTTTGGCCCAACCCAAGAGAAGGCCGGGCTGGGCCGGCCCAGGCCTAAGTCAGGCCACAGGCTGTGCTAGGCCAAAGGCCTAGGCCCGCTGGGCCCGACAGACTAGGCCCATTTAGGCCCATTGTTGGGTCTGGCTTGGGCCTGGTCAACCCAAGTCGGCCCGATTTTCCAGAATATATATATATATATATATATATATACATACATTTGATACTCACACATCTAGTTTTGTAAGAATACATGCTAGTAATAGTAGTCATAATTCATTTTGGAATAAATAAAATAAGAAAAAAGGAAAATACGTAAAATCACAATTAAAAATGAATTAGAAAATTATTTAGAATTTGAGTTTGCTCTTAAATCATGATATAATATATAAATTATTTAGAATTATTTACAACTAGAAAAGTTTTAAATGATCGAATATATAAATTATTAGAAAAGTCCATAGTAGTCTCTGTGTACTTGAAGGACTGGTACGATGCAATTAATCATCTTCAAAACTTAAATTTAAATGACGAATCAGAAGATGAGGAGATGACATAAACATCAATAAAAAAAGGGACTTCTACTCATGATTAATTGATTATGAATATATTTTTTGTAAAATTTTTAATTTATATTGACGTAATAATTGTAAACGTAAAGATATAAAATATTAAATATCTTATATATATTTTAATTTTTTATGTACATATCAAATATTTAATAATAAATAATTTTTTTTAAAAACAGACCTACCCAATGGACTGACCCTGCGCTTGGCCGGCCCATGGGTTGACCCAACGGTGAGTTATGGATTGTATCAGATCAAGAATTTACAAAGTTTGGCCCGATCTAACTTAATCCAGTCCATTTTACATGTCTAAATATAACTCATTTGATGACCACTTCTAGATTATATTAAAACCAACTTTCCTTTCATCTCAGATAGAGAGTCAAGATAAAGACAAGAAATATGAAGAAAATACTAAAGACTCTAAATCCATTACCAATTGTAAATTATTTCTTGTTAGTTTTCCAAAAAAAACGCCAAAACGCAGCATCAATCAGCATATGTCGATTTCCAATTGTCATGATGTTGAGTTGTCAGTGGGACACAAGCTCCTCTATCAGTGTACAATTTGGTTAGCGTGTTAGAATATCAATGTGTGTTAGTTGATCAGACTTATACGCAACAAAAACTATAGAAAATACTACCATGATAACTATAATGTGTTAATGTGTTACGAGATCACGTGAAGACACTACGGGAGGAAAAAAAATCTCGAATTTGATACACTGACAGGCGTGTTCGTGGAGAAGGACAAAAATTTGAAGCAGAAAAAGAAGATCCACTACAAGAATAACTAAAACGTGCTACGAGAAAATCAAGACACACAACGAGTTTTATGAGACAACATGAGAATGAGAATAAAGAGAAAAGCCCAGATTTGGTACATTAAAAGTTGTGCCAGAAAAAGACAAAAAAATTTAAAAAATGGCCTTCAAATTCAGAAATGTCCCGAAAAAAGTGTGCTTTTGCGTGCGTAACCTAGTTTCCTTAAACAAAAGCAAAGGTACACGGTTTCTTATAAAAATCACTTTCCTTTTCCTCTAATAAAATTCATCGAATGTTTTTTTTTTTTTGAATAAATAATATACATTGGGTTGAGTTTTAAGCAAAAATTAACAACATTTACCATCGATTTATACTCGAGATTCATAGAAAATACAGTTGCCACTAAGTGCCCCTTCGAGTTTCCATCACAAACTAACCTAGGAGTATACTTATTATGATGCCTGCTTAGGCAGTGTCATGGTGCCAAGGCCTTATCGAAGATTAAGGCATCCAGATACATTAGGTTAAATTAATCTAATGGTAATTATTTATTTTTTGTTATTAAATATTGATTTTTGATGACTATTTTTTTTTATTTTAGTTATTGCTATTTGTTATTGACTATCTAATTATTATTATCGACTTAGTTATTGTTATTTCGCATTGACTTATTGTTATTGTTAAGATTGTTTTTTATTTGAAGGACAATTAATCTTTTATTTATAGTTAGATTGTTATTGTTAATTTTAAAAATTAATATAATAATTTATTAATGCATTATAAATTCTGAATATATTTATAAACACATTAAAAAAAATTGAAAAATATGTAAAAAATTGTATTAAGGCACCTTGGTGCCATGATAAGTATACCTAGGGGCCTCCTATTAGAGGTTATTTTATCATTATTTTCACGTTGATATATATGAGAATTAGAATACAACTAGTTTCCAACCAAAGAGGTCCTATGTTTGAAAAAAAATAATAATAAAGATTGAGGAAAGTATTGATAATTTTACCTAATGTGAAAGTTTTGAAATTCCTTAATGAAAGCTTGTTTCTTGTCAACCGTTGATTCCCCACTATGCAAGTGTGCAATCACGATCTCCATGGTCACCGCTAACCGAGTCCAACCAATCCTCTCAGCAAATCGCTCTGGCTCGAAGACACTGCAAACTACCAAGAAGTAGGCCTCCAACGCCTTCTCCCGCCTCGCTCCAAGTTTCACAAGTCCACATTCCTCCAACCATCTATTCTCGAACCAAGATCAAATATTACAACCATAATTATATATTAATCACAATTACAAAAAATCCGACGTGATAGCATGCACAGAAATGCATAATATTTGTTTTAGCAACTTTTATAAATGGTAATAATTTGTTACTGCAACTTCATTTCAAACAATTAGCCTTTCTTTGAATCAAGAATAATGGTTGGAATAAGTGTGGAATAAGGATTGTTATTCTGTTTGGTTAGTGAAAAAAACAGAATAACCAAACAGAATAAACTACCTATACCTATTATGTTTACTTATTCTGAAATAGCAAATCTAATGGAATAAAGTTATTTTGTTAAGTTATTGCATCATATTTAATATAGTTTAATATAAAATAGTATTTAATAAGATTTCAAATAAAATAACATTTATTCTTAAAATAACATTTAATATAATTTCATATAAAAAAATATATATAGACAATTTGTTTGGTTTCAAATAAAAATTATTTATGAATTACTTTTTATTTATTTCAAATAAATAATATTTATTATTCTATAAAATAAAATTTAATTATTGAAAAATAAAACTATTGTTTCAAATTAAATATCATTGATTTAAAAATAGTATTTTATAAGTTTAAATAGGGTATTGTTTATCTATGAGATATTATTTTATATGTTTTAAAATCAAAAATTATTTATCAAAGTACTATTTAATATGATTCAATAGAAACAAAATATTATATATTTAAAAACATAATTTTTGATATGATTTGAAATAAAATATTATTGAATTAAAAAAATACTATTTAATATGGTATACACTATTATTTTAATTAAAAACATACTATTATGACATACACATGTTCATTTTTTAAAATCTTTCACTCCTAAATAAAATAATAATTTTAATGAAATACTTGTACCAACTTCAACTTATTCGAGAAGTTTCTATTCGACATCGGAAGAGTTACTTAATCCCGATGACGACCACTAATCTGTCATTTCAAAGGAGCAACTTCATTTTACAAGATGGTTTTGCTAGTTACCTGATTAGCCCGTGCAATTCTTCCTGGTGAACCGCTTGGCACCGGTTGAAGTCTGTCTTCGCAGCTTCCAGATATGTGTCGTTGCTAACGTACGGCATTCTGCAAGTCAACACGTTACACCAACCTTTGTCAGTAATAATGTAACCAGCGCGCATGGACTAAGTGCCGACCCACTTTCTTTGAATCTTTGCCAGCCCACATCAAAATCAGAGGATTATATATTTGCAAATAAACTCCAGTCCACAACAAAATCCATTCAACTACTCCAGTCAACGTCCCGGAGGAATATATATTTGCAAACAACTCCAGTCCACATCAAAAACAGAGGAACCATTCATCAACAATGACATACATACGTATAATACGATACCTGTAGAGTGTCTTCCCAATCCAGACATCCTTGTCTCCACCGTATTGCTCCAAGAATATTCTTGCCTCCACACGCGCCAAGCTTGCGTACCATGGGAAATCCAATGCATACTCCACCTATATTATAGTATATACTGATTACTAGTGAAGGTGAGGAATTTAAGGAAATATGACAATAATATTACAAAGGGATTTATTTAGATGGTTTGATCCATGTAGGAGTGATAGAGAAATTTCGATTGTCAGAAGTACAGATGCTCTGCTGGCGCAACTCATAATTAAGATACACGCTTGAAAATGGTCGACACTGCTGTTGCAACTCATAATTAAGTTTTTGATTAAGATATCGTATGGTAAAAATTTTAAAATATATTTTGGATTTAGAATCTTGATTTTGTATACATAAGTTAAGGTCAAATAGTTGTAAGATTATAAGTATAAAATCTATTTAATGTAAAATATTAGAGTTACTTGTGTGAATGTTATGTCTTTCCAGTTTTATGGGTTATTGGATATCCTTTTAGACTAGGATATCTAATCTCCTTATATATATGTAACAACACACCATCAATAGAAAATCTATTTTTTTCCTCTCTATTCTCTTTTTTCACATGGTACTCTAGTCGCCTCTGACTTGCGCCCTCACCCAAGCCACCGCCATCAGCCACAGGAAGTCACTGGAATCCGTCCAACCGGTGCCTACACCTAGCCATCAGCCTCTAGGAGCCGCCAACACCCTCCTCTCCTCCACTGTCGAAGCCTATAAACCAGGCCAGAACCGCCAATGGCACCCACAGGCCCTTTCCGGTTGGCTATGGCCATCATAGGGGTCATCGACGCATGTCCTGCCATCGATGGTGTCGGTTGTCTTCTCCTCTTTGTCCGAAGGGATAGTCCAACCCCTCCCGTGAGGCAATCTGTATGTTTTAGACCTTCTGTTGCCTCTAGTCTCTGTTGGGTGTGGATACGTATTATCCACACGTATTGGTGAGCAATCTAGTTCACATATTATTATTTTCAGACCATATATTAAGATATTTTATTCAGATTTCAGTCCAATATATATAGCTTCCTATGATTCTCTGGTTAAGCATATGAGTGGTACATCTGAAAAACCCTCTGGTCCAAACTACCTTCTATGGTCACAGAGCTTCGAAACCTTTGCTTTGACACATAGGAAACTGAAGCACCTCATTTATCCACCTCCAGATGTCAAGTTTGACACATATGAAGATTGGTTAGTTGATAATACAACGATTATTACATGGATGGTCAATTATATGGAGCCCTCAGTTGTACAAGGAGTCATGTTGTTGACGCCAGCAAAAAAGATATAGGACATGCTACGCCTTACATATGGCTATGAGAAGAATATATTTCATGTATGTGAGATATATGAGTGGCTATTTACTTTATGTCAAGGAGATCGGTCTATTCAGAAGCACTTTACCACCCTTCGTGCCTTACTTGATGAGTTAGATGTGTATCAACCCTTGACAGTGGATATCACGAGACTGCGTCAGTATCGTGAGAAATTAGTCATTGCGGCATATCTATCCAGTCTAAACCTAGATCTTAGCTCTTAGGTCAAGGGTCAAGTTTTAGGTGCTAATAGTGTTCCTGATCTACAAACTATCTTTGTGAAGGTCCTCCGGGTGTCCACAGTTGCATCTCCTACAGTGATAGAGCAGTCAGCTATGGCAACTACATGAGGTCATGGTCGTGGTGGTTCTCGAGGGGGAGGCCGTGGTCGAGGTGATGCAGGCGAACGTCCACGATGTTTACACTACGGACGACTAGGACACAGAGTGGAGAAATATTAGGATATTATTAGTAGACCTCAGATGACACATGTCACCACAAAGACAGAGACTACTACAGCTATTAGTGAGGAGTAGACTTTTACAGTTTCACAGGTTGACTATGAGAGGCTTCAACAGTTAAAGGTCACAAATTCTACTACCACGGTTACCCAAGCTAGCTCCTCAGGTACTAATGTTGTCCTTGCATCCTATGACTCCTCTTGAATTATTGATTCTAGTGCCTCCTCACATATGTCAGGTTCACGAAATTTATTTACTCAGTTATCTT
This sequence comes from Posidonia australis, assembly GCA_024699735.1. Classification (NCBI taxonomy): domain Eukaryota; kingdom Viridiplantae; phylum Streptophyta; class Magnoliopsida; order Alismatales; family Posidoniaceae; genus Posidonia; species Posidonia australis. Next base: position 9,984 of record JAMKQA010047355.1, on the reverse strand, counting down.
AATTATTTGATATTCGGTTTATGGCAATTGTCGATGGCTGAAGGTGTCCTGTTTCAGGTGAAGGGGTGGTACAAGCCTCTTCACAGTTGCTACTTGAAAATGTCATATTTGTTCCTGATGTTCCTGTAAATTTATTGTCCATTAGTGCCATTACAAAAAAATTACAGTATTATGTCACCTTCTTTCCTTTTCATTGTACACTTCAGGATTTACAGACAGAGAGGAGGATTGGTTTGGGTTGTGAGCAAGGAAATGACGTATACCTGGTGATTTGTAACGGTATACCTCAAGGATTAGCATCTGTGGTGTCTGTTTCTGAGGAATCATCCTTGTGGCACTACCAGTTGGGTCACCCATCCTACAAAAAATTTCAGCAAGCCTTGCCTTGGTATTCAGTATCACGTTTTGAGTATGAATCATGTTAGTTAAGCAAGCATCACCGTACTTCCTTTAAAAAATTTCGTCTTGTGTCGAGTTCCACTACGTTTGAGTTGGTTTATTATGATGTCTAAGGTACTTCTAGAGTAATAGATATTATATAGTTTTTGTTGATTTTTCTATAGTATCTTGGTGTATCTACTCAAAGATCGTAGTTATATTTATGATGTACTCAGACTTTTTTTGGTTGAAATAAAAAATCATTTTAATGTTACACCTAAATTTTTACGCACTGACAATGTTTTTGAATTTGTTCAGTCTAGGATTGCCTCATATTGTGCTTCTTTGGGTATTATGCATCAGACCTCGTGTCTCCACATCTCACAACAAAATGAGATTGCAAAACGCATGCATAGACACATATTAGATGTCATCCATACTCTTATGGTTTATATGTATGTTTCAAAATAGTTGTGATCTGATGTGATGCTTACAGCCACTTAATGCCTTTTGTACCTCTAGGGGGTGAAGTACCACTTTGTTGCCTCAAACTTGACCCTAGTTTGTTTAGCTTGACTTCCAAAGTCTTTGGGTGTGTGACGTTTGTTCAAGACCTCTCTCCTGGTCTGGACAAGCTATCTCAAGGTCCATCAGGTGTATCTTTGTTGGATGTTTTAGAACACAAAGGGAGTATTGGTGTTTTCACCCTCTTACCTATCGATACTTTGTGTCTGCAGATGTTACCTTTTTTGAGTTTGCTTCTTATTATGATGAGTCTCTGTCATGCAGTGTGTCTTTCCCTCTTCTTTCTGTTGTTGAGATGCAAAATGGAAATTCTCAAGGTGATTTTATTATGCAACAGGAAGTCACTCGTTCATTGTAGGTTTATTAACGACGCTAGCATGCCTTAGTGCCTCTTACCATTGAATCATCTTTCTCTGTAGATGTAAATCCTCCCATCAGTTTTTGAGATCTACCTATTGCCCTTCGGAAAGGTACTCACTCTTGCACTGTCCATCCTATTTCATACTTTGTGTCCTATGACTCTCTTCATCCTCGATTCTGTAGTTTTTCCTTGTCCATTTCTTCAGAGTCCATTCCTAGAAATCATCAAGAGGCACTATCCCTTCCTCACTGGAAGGTTGTTATGGATGAGGAGATAGTTGCACTGACAAGTCGTGGTATGTGGGAGATGGAGACCTGCATTGCTAGGACTATAGTAGTCACTTGCAAATGGTTTTACTCCATCAAATATAAAGTAAATGGTAGCATTTATAGATGCAAGACAAGATTAGTGGCTCGCGGTTTTACACAGACATATGGCATAGAATATAATGAGACCTTCTCCCCTATAGTCTGTCTCAATTCCATCAAGGTCATTCTGTCTCTTGCTATCAACCACTCTTGGGAGGTGTGTCAATTGGAAGTCAAGAATGCCTTCCTATATAAGGATCTGGTTGAGTCTGTTCTGCTGGAGCAACCTCCAGGGCATGTTGCTTAGGAAGAGGATCATGTATGTAGACTGAAAAAGGCAATCTATGGCCTTAAACAAACTCCCAGAGCATGGTTTGAAAAGTTTAGTCAAGTAGTTCTTGTTAGTGGGTTTTAGAGATATACTGTAGACCATTCAATTTTCTACAAGCAGACTACTGGTGGTTATGTTATTCTGACAGTGTATGTAGACGACATACTAGTGACTGGCAGTGATGTGTAGAACATTGCAGAGATCAAATGACATCATTAGACTCACTTTGTGAGAAAAGACATGGGAAAGTCTCGATATTTCTTTAGGATTAAGTTTGCCTATGTAAATGGCAAGATGGCACTGTCACAAAAGAAGTATGTTCTAAAGCTCTTACAAGAAACTGACCTTTTGGGATGCAAACTAGAAAGTATTCCTATTGAGCAGACATTGGCATTTTGAGACAGTAGCTTGGATTTGTTGGAGGATCCTGGTCAGTATAGGTGATTGATCGGGAAACTCAACTATTTGGCAGTGACTCAACTTGATATTTCATATGCAGTCAGTCTTCTGAGCCAGTTTATGCATGAATCGAGCAGAGTACATTGGATTGGAGCCCTTTGTGTTCTATCATATGTGAAAGGAGTTCTAGGGAAAGGCCTAGTCTACAGAAAAAATAATCACACTAGGATAGTTGCTTATTTAGACTTAAGATATGTAGGAGACTGAGGAGACAGGAAATCCACATTAGTTTTTGCATCTATACGAGAGGCAATCTTATCACTTGATGAGGCAAAAAGCAAAATGTGGTGTCGAGATCCAGTACAAAGGTTGAGTATCGATCCATGGCATAGACAACATGTGAGATGATTTAGGTCAGGTCTCTTCTAGAGTAGCTTGATTTTGGAGTCAAGGTTCCTATGTCTATGCAGTATGATAATCAAGTTGCTATCTTTATGACAAACAATCTCACATTCCATGAGCGAACTAAGCACATCGAGGTTGATTGCCACTTTGTGAGAGATATGGTCATGAAGGGGGTTATTTCTATTCCTTACACTCAGTTTTCAGAGCAGTTGATAGACATATTCACAAAGGAACTTAGTATTGGGATGTTCAAGTCTTTATGTGACAAGCTGAGCATGGTTGATATGCATGCTTTAGTTTGAAGGGGAGTGTTAGAGTTATTTATGTGTGTTATGTTTTTCTAGTTATACAGATTATTGGATATCTATTTAGACTAAGATATCTAATCTCCCTATATATATGTAACAACACACTATCAATAGAACATCTTTTTTCTTCCTTTCTACTTACTCTCTTTCTTCACATAAAAAAATGGATTCTCTTATAATCAATTTAAAATTAGATTATTAAATAAAGTATTTTCACATAATCAGTTTTATCTCGATTAACGTATAAAATCTATAATTTCAATAAGTATTTAGTTTAACTAATGGTCATATTAAGATTCTAAAATTATCTACAAACTCAAAATCTTTACCAAACGAAACTTAAGTATGATACATACCTCGCCAGGCAAGTCCTTGGTAATGATCCATTTGTCTAGAAGCTGGTTACTTGCTTGCTTCTGTCTCAGAAATCCATAAGAGAACTCCCTGGCTTCCTCCAAAATGGATTCTCCCGGAAGTTGCACTTGTGATGCTCTATTCAAGTTATACATTCCTGTCACTGCCTGGTTCGACTGCCCTGCAAAGCAGAAGAACTGCCCGTCCTTGTAGAAGTTCCTGAACACATCTGCACAAAATAAACATATTGTATTACTAAGCTAACCCATCATAGGGCTGGACTAAGTACATTTATGAAACATAACCCTTAACCTAAATTATCTTCATCAAATCTGTTATAAATTTAAGATTCAAAATCTAATCTCTTGCCAAAGTAAAAAAAAAAAAAACCGTCACTATATATAGAATCTCAATCACATCTATAATCTCTCAAATTAATCATATATAGTTCTTTCTTTCTTTTTCAAATTTTTTTTTACTCTTCGTTATCAAAATAAAACCAAGTGATTAATATGTATTGTAGTGTTATTATGTTTTGAGGGAATTAGGTTGTTCACTTACCCGCGGAGACGTCGTATCCATGTAGACGAAGAAGCCTGAAAGCCATCGCCGTGTCGTCCACATCATGCACGCATGTGTTCCTTGCCCAGCAGATTCCGTCATCCGTCCAATATTTCTTGACGTAATCGAGACATTCCTTGATTTCCTTCTCAAAGAAACGTGAAATACCTAGCCGTTCGAGTCGATCGATGGCCCATATGTGCTCGAACATGTCCACGGGATACACATTGGGCACTGTGCTCATAAAGACAATTGACAATAAATAGACAGAATACTTATTAATAATATATCTTATATATATGACCAATTAAAATCATTATTCCATTACCTCCTCCGTTGAACCTTGTGACGATCTTCTCGAGATACTGGAGACATTTCTCGTCCTTGGTCTGCATGAGACCATACGCGGTGGACGACGGTGAGAACAGAAACGACCCGTCGGAGCACTGTAGCCGGAGGAGCCTCTCCCAGTCCAACTCCGGCATGCCTTCCAGGCTATGGAGCAGGGTGGTTGGCACTTTGTGCATCAGATCTTTCGTAATCCTGCTCCGACATAAAGATCCAAAAGAATAGATAAGTGGATACGCTACCCCTTTTTTCCCGAAAGAAAAGTTCATTTTTTCGAAAGGAAAGTTGGATGCTATATATATTCCTTATCACCGAGGCATCGATGACTGTTTTGTGCAGTGATGATTTGTCTGCCTTTGTTTTCTACGTACGTGACAAACCCAATAAAGTAACTATGAACTACATGCACATGTTCAGTAGCAGCACCTGTTCAGCTTTAGGCTCCTCATGGTGTGTATCTCTTGCAAGCCAGGCGTGTCATTGGGAATATCAAGGCCGAGTCTGCAAGCCAGGTCTAAGATCGAAGGGAATGCTATCTCGAATCCAATTGGCATGTGTTCCGGGTCTTCCTCCTCCAGCTTCCCCATGTTGTCCCGCAGATATTCCAAACCTGACAACATAGACGTACCCTTTCATGTCAGCACGACTTTAATCAAGAAGTGGTGCATTGTTTAGTAAACTCTGGTGTGTTCTCGGTGGAGCACCAGATGTGCACTTTTCAGGGGAAACGTCCCATGTCTTCAGAGCGATAACACAAGCGAGGGTGTTGATGAGTCTGTCATGTGCAGTGGACAGCTCGGCGTCGCCCCACGAGCCATCAGGGAGTTGGTTATCGACGATCCATTTCAGGCTGGAAGGGAATTGAGGGCCACCGTTTCCATGGATGTCCTCAACTAGCGCGACCCACGCAGTGTCGTAGGCCGATGTGCTTATCTCGCCATCACCCATCGTGCCCAACATGCCTTTGATCTCATCTATCCTCCTCCTCAGACGACTCTCCACGTCCTCCTCTGGGGCCTTCAAGGAACACAATCATGTAGAAGCACATGCATAAGTAAAAGCCCCTTGGTTTCAAAAAAGAAAAGAAAAGGAAGAAGTAAAAGCACGTATGGTCGTATGGATTTCGTACAATCATTATTATCATCTACCCTATCCAAGTACCCATGTTGGACACGCAAGAAGCCTTCATGTTGTTCCCACTTTAGCTAAGTACCCCAACTCCCCTCCCACCTCTAACTTTCGAAGTCGTTGTGGCAATATTTTCTTGAGCTTAATGGTTGATTTAGTTATTTAAATTAAATCTTATTATTAAGTCTTTGTTTTTTTCGCAAACAGTAATATTATTTTTTCTTCCTGCAGTTTATGAGATTCGAGTCTAAAAAGGAGGTACGAGTTTCACTCCTCTTGATCAATTATATTATTACAATTGATAAAAAAATATTGTCGATAGCTATTACTACCGTTTGCAAAAAAGAAGAAGAAAGACTATAGCATCGTTTCATAAAATATTATTAAGTCTTTGTAGACTAAATCAATTGGTTCATGTGAGACGTGGAAAACCAAATATTAGATAAAGCCTATTGATAGTCCAAAGTCTCAAAACATAAGAAAGACCAAAACTTTGGAGGAAACATTAGTATAAATGATTGAGAGACTACTCATTCCTAGGTGCGGCAACGGGTCAGGTTTGGGTCGGATTTACCTATAATTAGAGTCAGACTCATCTTATTTTATGGATTCGGGTCTAGGTCTGGGTCCTAATTTTAAGACCTAGACCCAGACCCATGAAGATAAAGCGTCTGGGTCTGGGTCTTAGTTCTAATGAGTTCTCCAATTTATTTTCATTTTTTTTTTGAAGAAAATAGATTTTTAATTAAACTTAAAACATTGTAAATAAATGTGCTAAACAATTCTTTATCAATACACATATATCATAAATAAATATATAACATGAACAATATTATGAACCATTGATAGTTGAACAACACATAAATAAATATATCTAACTTCAATAAATCAACTTTGTCAATGTCCATACAACGATTCTCTATCAATGTGCATACACTATATAAATTTTAGACTTTAAAGAGAATGAGATTTAAGAGTAGAATAATATATATTATATATATTATATATATAGTGTAAATATTATACATTACTTTTTATATTTAATTTATAATATATTATATATAAATCGGATCCATGGGTTCACGGGTCTAGGTATTTTTAGATCTAGACCCGACCCAGTAAATGAGCGAGTCTAGCGGGTCTAGATTCACGGGTCCTTGGGTCTCATTTTTAGGACCCAGACCCATACATTATGGGTTTAGACCCATGAGTCCTAGGTCCAGACCCAACTTATTACCAGCCCTACTTGTTCCTTTGTATATTTATGTTTTTAGTCCCATAGTATTTAAAAAGATGTGTCTCATAAAGTTTAATACCTTAGAGTTCTAAAACAAGTTTTCACATGAACATGGGAAGAAAATAGATGATCATAAGCGAGCATGTGAGTGTGGGATTAGCATTGGTCCTTGGACTTTGGGAAATGTCTCAAGTTTCTTTTACAGTAGATTGTTTTGACTATGATTAATTAATATACTTAACTCATTTGAACTTTGAATCTCATAGAAAGATGTGGTCAATAATTACTCTTTGCTTCTCCCATAATCGACACATGATCTTTTATATTTAATCTCATAGAATAGATGACCACACATGGGCGAGTTTGGGTTTGGGCCTTGGACTTCAGGAAATGCCTCGAAAGTCAAGTTGTTTTTATGGTAAATTATTATAACTATAATTAATTAATACATTTAATAATTTTGAACTTTGAATCTCTCAAAGTGACACACGATATTTCTCTATTTAATGACGAGATGGTATACGGTTAGAAAAATAGATATTTTTCCATTTTCTCTCTTGTCACTTTCCTTAGTGTTCTACTTCCTTTTAGATTTCTGATGACTAGTGTGTTGATCGACATTTATGGACGAACTTCAATACCTTTTCACCCACGTGAGATTGTTTTATCCTAATTATAGGAAAGCATATTAAACTTATTGTATCTATGTGTGGAGTACTATGGTATTATTTTTTCTAAAGCAAGTCTTTAAAAAAACGAATCAATTTGATATGTTTCTAACCTACTATTTTATTTTTGATTGTTTTGTTTTATGCATACGCTTATTGATATCGATTATTCTAGATTTTAGTATGCACATTTTCTTGATATTTCATTGTTGATTGTCATTGTTACAATTATACATGATATATATTCAAAATATTTCTACTAACACTTACCTCCCGTGTAACTTCTTTGACTTCTTGCTCAAGTGCTTTCTCCGGAAGCAAATCAACAGCGAATCCTGTGCATGTCCATACACATGGTCATTATAATTGCACATTTCTATGTATACAACATACAGATACGGTAGCTATATAATGCAGACCTTGTGGAGTAGCAGTGGGTTTGGGTGGTGTAGAAGAGCAGGAGGCCGAAGACAATAAATTGCGGGCACCTGACGTCACCAAGGGCCAAAACAAACACGATGTAAGATCTTAAGTACATGCGTCGTCATTAGGTATGAATTAGATGTTCAAAACCAAACGTCCAAACGTACATATTACATGCATCAGAGCTGACCAAAAATCAAATCAACTCAACCCATGTGGGTTGGGTTAAGTCAAGTTTTTTAATCTAAAATTAACTAATTCCAACCATTTGAGTTAAATCATGGATTCATTTTTAATCTGATTCAATCCAATCCACATACACCCCTGATAAAGAATACAAAATCAGAAAGATTCCTGGCACTGAAAAAAATCCAAACGATTCGCGCGTATCCTGTCAAGATAACGCATGAATTTAATGCGGCAATAAATCGAAATTGAAACTAAATAAAGCAAAACATGACCCGCCTCTCAAGCTTCTTTACTTTTGTAACTTCCTTACTTTATTTGGCTTGAGGGGAGAAGAACGGAGGAATGGGGTTGCGTCACTCAAGAAACTGTTTTTTTTTTTTTTCCCTGGAATAAGAACTGAAGAAGAATCTGAACCCAGAGGAGAAGGAGAAGAGAGGGATGAGATCACTGGCCTGAGGAGGTGTTGGTGGCGGAGAGGCGTCGGCGAGAGAGTTCGACCTGGGAAGGGAATATTATTGAACGCCAGCGGGAGTGGAAGTTTGCAGTGGCAAAGCGGGAGAGATGGTTGATGCTGGCAGTGGCCTGCATGGCTTCTGGGCTTGGCGTAGAGGATAGAACTTGCTTCTTTCTTTTCTGGTTATGGTCAACTTTGCTGGTGGTTGTGATGGCTGTGGTTGCTATGTGTATGCGTGCGTGCATCTATATGTAGAGTTCGACTTTGGGATGAGGAGAAGCGAGAGGAAGAGAAGAAGATGGCGGTGGGGATGGGATGCAGTGCGATATAAACGGCACCTGAAGTCAGTTGCCTGCTTAAACGCTTTCTTTGTAATTGATATATTTAATTAATATATGTATTTCAATTTTGTCAGTTTTTTTAAGGTAATTATGTTAGTGACTCAGAACCCTCAACGACCTAAGAGTGCACATGTGAACTGAGCATTACCTATTCGTTTTGATTATATTGGAATCAAATTATGATATACTTAAAATCAAATCAAATTAAATCATCCAAAAGTTAATCCGTTCTAGGTTTTCAACTTAAATATTCATAAAAACATGATTCAATAATATAATTTTTTGATAATTAGTGATATCATGCAACATCCATATGTTATCAAATCATGGGATAAAGAATATTCCATCTTCACTACGTCATATGATGTGTTTTAAATATATTTGATGCTCAAGCTACAAGGTTACTGTACTCATTTGAATGTTCAAGTTACATGTCAACTATTCTATTTCTTGTGCTACCAATTTTAGTAATTTTTTTCTTAGTAATGAAGCTTGACTCTTAATTATACCATTGTTGATCAAAATAAAATACATTACGAAGCGATAATGTTAAATTTACCATTATTGATCAAACTATATAAATGTTAGTGTTTCATCTTGAAATTCTCCAAAATTTATCATTATCAAATGTCAATAAAAAAATCAAACATCTAGGATTGAAAATATTTGAGTTTTGGTTGGTAAAATAAAATAGATAAATATCAAAGGATAAAATGTGGTTTCTTCCATACATCTTTTTTTTATTTAATTGGGAAAATAAAATAATCAAATTGTACCATTTTATCTACTTCATGTTCTAAACTACAATTTGTTAAAATTAAATACAATCTAGTTTCAACTCACCAAAGTTTATTTATATATTAGGTTGATAAGTAAAACATAAAAGTCTATAAAGTGACTTATGAAGTAACTCAAATGGAATTTTGTTGAGTGTTTGGGAATAGGAACTTAGGAATTTGGACTTTATTTTATATAATCTAGAATAAAATCAAAAATAGAGATACAAAGTCATCTAATCCAATGGTTAATATTCATATATATATATATATATATATATATATATATAGAGTATAGATCCCCTACACCCTCCCTCAACATTTAAAACCGCTTTTGTAACCAGCGAATCTGGTTTGTGGTTTTATTTTTTGAAATTTAAAATTTAAAATTGTATTTAAACCACCACATTCCTTTCATTTCTTTCTCAAACCCTAAATCTGCCATCCATCCCCGCAACCACCTCCCCATGCCGACCCATCCTGCGGCGAT
>JAMKQA010047354.1:0-12460 GCA_024699735.1 Posidonia australis | reverse complement strand
CTCAAATAGGGCTTAACGGGCCTAAGTGGGCCTTCATGGGCCCAATTGGGTTTCCATGAATTAAATGGCCTAATGAGGGTTTGTGGGCCCAAATGGGCTCAACCAAGGTTCAAGCTCAGCCACCACATCCTCATCCTGCAAAATTAGAAATTTAGGGTGTCTACACCAAGATTCCTCCAAACACATGGACATGATGTCGGAGAAGATAGAAGAATACCATGACGCTGTTCTTCGGTTCAAGCCACCACCTTCTGAGTCAATGTGACCATATTATGATTCTAGTACTATAATGTCATGAATGAGTTTTTGTATGACTTGACATTATGTTATGATATTTGTATTCGAATGATAAATGGTTGGTATGGTTCATGAGTTAAATATGGAGTGGTATATAGTTGGCATATGATTTGAATGTGTTACTATGGAAATGCCTTATAGAAAATGGTTGAATTAAGAATAATGGAAGGCCATCAACATAGCAAAACATATAAGTTTATTGCTAAGGAGAGTTACAAATTGTTATACCATTTATGATGATTTAAACATTTTTTCCATGATTTGATCTTCCTAAGTCTATTCTTTTTGCTTATGACAAAAAGGGCGAGTAATTCATATAATAGGGAAATGACAATTCATTATTGATAGGGGGAGCATTCATTTATAGAATATTATTGATAAGGGAGCATTCATGAATAGAGTATATAAAATATTATTGATAGAGGGAGCATTCATGAATAAAGTATATATGGTTTGTCACCATCAAAAAGGGGAAGATTGTTGGAAAATATTATCCATAAATTTTGATGATAACAAAAATCTTTGTTATGCTTTAATTCCTATGTTTGAGAATTGTGTTTAGCAAAAAGAATGAATATTTCAAAGCCAAAAGATATAAGAAGAGACATGGAAGCAAGGAAGATGGCCAGCTTCAAAGATGGAGAAAAAGAATACCAAAGTATTGAAGGTAGGAAGAAACAAAGGAAAGATGAAGGGTAAAAATGTCATTTTCTATGTGTATCAAAATCACTGTAATTATATTTATTTTATGGATGTATTTTTTAGGATATGTAAAGACCTCCCATCATATGCTATCATCCTGAATAGGAAACCCATTAGGAATAATCCTTAGAAAAATTCTAGTATAACGCCCTACATTTTCCACGATAATTTAAAACAAATTAAATTACGAAAAAATTTAAGCTAAACAGAAGATATTAAGCTATCAAGAACCTGTGTGTGCAGCTAGGAGACTCCAAACTATATGCACTATGTTAAACTTCTACATGTCTGCACCTGCATCCCAAAACCACAAAGAAAACACATAAGTGACTGAAGTCACCCAGTACGCAGCCCAAGGAAAATCATGGAAAACAAAACTATAACCAAATTTCCTTTCAAATTCATTTCACAAACCATTTTCTCAAAATCTCACAATTTAGGCCCACACCGGCCAAAACCACAATCAGGGCTCTACAACCCAAAAACACAAGCAAGGCCCTCAATGGCCAAGACCACACACAGTGAATCAGGAAGCTCGGCGCCAGGCAACCAAACTCTGGCTACACGCAGTCCACCATGGAGCGACCCTGGCATTCTACACTACCACGATGTGCCACCCTATGTAGGAGCCAACCACCGTCTGGCGATTCTCCCTTTCTAGAGAATCCTCACAAAGCCAACCCCTCCCTGGGAAGGCTGTCCTGTCTCTCAGGACGCTACCAAATACGGGGCACGTGTCCAACCCACATTGGCCACCACAGGGTATGCCTCCTCACGACGTCCTCCACACACGGTGCTCAGGAGGGAGTGTCATACCTCCACACCCAACGACACCCGAGCCTCAGTGCTCATAGTGACAGCAGAAGTATCATACCTCCCTGTCATGCCACAAGACACCTCAATCCGCGGACCTCAACCTTAGTCTTAAGAGGATAGTCAAAGAGTCTCATACCTCTAGGACCCGACATCCCTCAATCTCAAGTATCTTAGCCCCCGACCTCAACCAGGGAGTCGCGCCCGACTACCCGAAAATGTCGTCATATTCCCTAGTCATGACAACACGGTCACACACTGTCTCGGCCCGCACATAGAAAACTAGGAAAACATTTTCCGAAATAGGCCAACTATTTCTTTGAAATCCACTTTCCAAAATCATTTTCATATCTTTGAAAATTCTTCCAAAACCTTGGCAAACAGCGCATCAGGTGTCCCAAGGGACCACCATTGACGGCCCACAATCCCACCTTAATGGGACAAAACTGTAACATCCGTAAAATTCATTTTGTAATTATTTACATTTTATGAATTTTATTCCTGGACGGGTGTTACTGTTCCGAGACCCGTTGTGCAGTTCTGTGCTTTTGGGCATAGGCCTCATGGTCTAGCTTCTATTTGTGTGTCCCTGTGCGTGGTTGCCATTGTGCATTGTGGCACTGTGCGTGTGGGGCCCTAGTGTGGGTCCATGTGGGGCCCAAGTGTGGAGTCCCCGTGGGGCCCGCACTTATGGGCTGTTGGTTGTGGCTAGTGGTTGGGCGGACTGGTTACTTGCTCATGCGGTGTGTCGGTGGTTGAGACGCACAAGTGGACACGTTCTCAGCTACTGCGAGCGTAGGCTTTATAAGCCGCACCGCTCTTCTCCTTCACCATCGCTGTCTTCTCCTTCCTTCTTCTTCCTTTCCCTTCCTCCTTGGCGGTGCATCCCTCATCCTCCCCCACCTTCTTTCTCTTCCTCCCCACTCTTCCTTCTCCTTCTTTCTCCTTTCCCCTCCTCCTTTCCACTCGTCTCCCCTATTTCCCCTGTTTCCCTTTCGCGCGTGTGTCGACGGAGAGAGAGAGATCAAGGGAGCGAAACGGAGGGCTATGGTTGCTCAGAGTGGTGTGTGGAGCTTGCATGGCGTGCTTCCATGGTCGTGGCGAGGCCTTGGTTGCCCGAGTTCGCTAGAGTCGATCGAGATTCGCCGAAGGCATTTTCAGGTATGCATCTCCACCTTGTGTAATAGAGAGCATGAAATTGGTAGAAAATGCTAGGATTGCATGGAATCTAGGTAAATTTACTTTCCTAGAATTTATTGTGTATTTATGGAGCACTTATTGGGCATTTATGCCGATGGTTGTGTTTTGGGTCGTTTTGACTCTTTTGCCTTGTGATTTTATATCTTGATGCATGGTGAATGAATTTTAGTTTTGTTTGTTGGGTTTTGGAGTAGACTTGAGTGTCTACATCTTATGTTTTATGCAGGATTTTTGGTGTTTGTTTACGGGGTCTGATCGAAGGTCCCAGTTGGGGTGATTTCGGACGATAGGGTTTGGACCGTTTTCTTGTTTCGCAGAATTCGACATACCGAATGGAAACGGCATACCGAATCATGGGATTTCAGTATACCGATTCCGCTCGACATATCGTTTTTCTGTCAGTTTAGGTCCTTTAGTCGAGTTTCGGTCATCCGTTTTTGGACGTTATACCGAATTTGGCCTGAGTGTTCACTGTTGACCTGATTCGGTTGATCGATCCAGATCGACCTACCAAACCAGGGCTTTTCAGCATACCAAACCGATTTTCGACATACCGAACTTGTTTTCGGTATGCCGATTCTGGGCCCAAATGAGTTTGCAAAGGTGTTTTCCAAGGGCTTTCTGGATTGCTGTGTTTTGTCCCTATGAGATGGGATTGTAGGCCATCAGTGGTGGTCTCCTGGGACACCTGATGCACCATTTTGCCGAGGTTTTGGAAGAATTTTCAAGGGATATGAAAATGGGTTTGGAAATGGATTTCAAGGAATAGTTGGTCTATTTTGGAAAATGTTTTCCTGGTTTTCTGTGTGCGAGCCGAGACAGTGTAGGACCGCATCGTCGGGACCAGGGAATGTGACGACATTCTCAGGTGGTCGAGCACGACTCCCTGGTTGAGGTCAGAGACCGAGATACCTGAGGCTGAGGGGTGTCGGGTCCTCGAGGTATGAGACTCCATGACTGTCGTCTCAAGGCTAAGGTTGTGGTCCGCGGGTTGAGGTGTCTTGTGGCATGACGGGGAGGTACGATACTCTTGCTGTCGCTGTGAACACTGAGGCTCGGGTGTTGTTGGGTGTGGAGATTTAACACTCCCTCCTGAGCACCGTGTGTGGAGGACGCCGTGAGGAAGCGTACCCTGTGATGGCTAGTGCGGGTGGGACACGTGCCTCGTAGCTGGTAGCGTCCTGAGAGACAGGATAGCCTTCCCAGGGAGGGGTTGGCTTTGTGAGGGTTCTCCAGGAGGGAGAATCGCGGGACGACGCGGCTCCTACACAGGGTGGCACGTCATGGCAGTGCAGACGCCATTGGTGGCTCTTCGATGGACTGCTTGTTGCCAGAGTTAGGTTGCCTAGTGTCGGGTTTCTCGACTCACTGTGTGTGGTTTTGGCCATTGAGGGCCTTTGCTTGTGGCTTTGGGCTAGTAGAGCCCTAGTTTGTGGTTTTGGCCAGTGTGGGCCTGATTTATGAGGTTTTGAGAGAATGATTTGCGAAAGGAATTTAAAAGCAAAATAGATTATAGTTTTGTTTTCCACGATTTTCGTGGGGTGCATAGTAGGTGACTTTGGTCACTCATGTGTTTTCCTTGTGGTTTTGGTTTGCAGATGCAGACATGCGATTGGTTTAGTGTAGTGTGGATAGATCGGAGTCCTCTAGCCGCACACACAGGTTCCTAGTAGTTTGATATTTACTGTTTAGCTTTAATTTTCCTATAATTTAATTTGTTTAAGTTATTGTGGAAAATTTGGGACGTGACAAAATTAGCATTGTTGTAAGCCAAGAGATCCATTGAAGAGTTATTAGGGAAGAATAAACCATAATTTCAAGATCCTTGTAGATATCTAACACTCTTTTAACTGCTACTAAATGTGATTCCTTTAGTGATGCTAGAAATCTTACACACAAGCTTATACTAAACATAATATCAGGCCAATTAGCAATTAAATGTAGTAATGAACCAATCATTCTTCTATATTCCTTTTGATCAACATTTATACCAATTTCATCTTCGTCGAGTTTGAGTGAAGTTCTCATAGGAGTTTTGGCAACTTTATAGTTCTCCATGCCAAATTTCTTCAACAATTCATTTTATACTTTTCTGGGCAAATGAATATTCCCTCTTTTAGTTGTTTAATTTGAAGTCCAAGAAAAGATTGTAAGTCACCCATCATACTCATTTCAAATTCTTTTTGCATAATTTGAGAAAATTCTTCACATAACTTTTAATTTGTTGATCCAAATATGATATCATCTACATAGTTTTGAACCAATAAAATATCCTTTTCTTTATTCTTGATAAATAATGTTGTATCTGCTTATCCTTTGGTAAATCCATTTTCCATCAAGAAGCTTTTTAGTTTATCATACCAAGCTGTAGGAGCTTGCTTTAATCCATATAAAGCCTTATTAAGTCGATACACATGATCTGGATCTTTTTCATCCTTAAATCCCAAGGGTTGTTTTACATGCACTTCTTCTTTTATAATTCCATTTAAAAATGCACTCTTGACATTCATTTGAAATAGTTTAAAATTCATATGACTAGCATAGGCTAATAGCATTCTAATTGATTCTAACCTTGTAACTAGTGCATAGGTTTCATCAAAGTCTATTCCTTCTTCCTAATTATATCCTTGAGCTACCAACCTAGCTTTATTTCTAACTACATTTGCTGATTTATCTACCTTATTTCTGAATATCCATTTTGTGCCAATAATTTAATGATTTTTAGGTTTTAGGACAAGTTCCCAAACATTATTCTTTTTAAATTGATTAAATTCTTCATGCATAGCAATGATCCAAAATTCATCACAACATGCCTCTTCGACATGCTTAGGCTCAATGGTAGATATGAAAGTATATGAGGCACATTCATGATCTAATTTGGATATGGTTAAAATTCCTTCAGAGACTTCTCCTATTATGAGCTCTCTAGGATGATCGGACACATATTGCCAATTTTTAGTCTTAATGTTTTGTTCATACTTATTTTGAAAGATTTCATTATTTATTAAATTTTCGGTTCCTTTTCCCGTATTTCCTTCTTCATCATCAATATCAATTATCTTATTGTTATTTTCATCAAAACTCACATGCAAGGATTCTTCTGTAGTCAATGAATTTTTATTGTATATCCTATAAGCCATGCTTCTTAAGGAATTACCAAGAAATATACCTTCATCAGATTTCGGGTGAAACTTATCTAAATTGTCCTTGGTGTTTAATATGAAACATTTGCAACCAAAAGCTTTGAAATTGGAAATTTATGATGTTTTTCCAAACCAAAGTTTAGAAAGAGTTTTGTTTAAAATTGGTCTAAGCAAAACACAATTGGAAATGTAATAAGCAGTATTTACGGCTTCAACGTAAAAATACTTTAGTAAATTATTTTTGCAAAACATGGTGCGAGCTATTTCTTGTAACGTTTTATTTTTCCTTTTAACTACTCCATTTTGTAGAGATGCCTTGGAAAAGAGAAATTATGTGCAAAACCATTATTTTCGCAAAAGCTTTCGAAATCTTCGTTTTCAAATTCACTACCATGATTACTCCTTCTTTTAATAATTTTTAAATCCTTTTCATTTTGAACTCTTTTGACAAAACTTTTGAAACTCATTCAAGGCATCAAATTTATTTGGCAAAAACAAAACCAAGTGAAGCGAGAAAAATCATCAACGATCACAAAAGCATATCTTTTTCTACCAAAACTCAAGATTCTACTAGGACCAAACAAATCAAGATTAATCAATTCTAATGGTTTGGTTGTAGAAATCATATCTTTGGATTTGAAAGAGGTTTTGAATTGTTTTCTAAATTAACATGCATTACAAAGTTTATCCTTTTTGAAATCTAGTTTTGGTAAACCAATAACAATATTATTTTTGGGCAATTTTGATTGTTGACCCACACTGACATGGCCAAGTCTTCTATGCCATAACCTAATTTCGTCATTTGAAGTAGCAAGAGAGGATATAACCTTATTTGGTTTATAAGAGATTTTTATTTTATACACATTATTTTTCCTACTTCCAATAAATGATACTTCATTTGTTTTAGAGTCAATTATAGTGCATTCCTTTTTAACAAGCATCACTTTGTATCCTATGTCTCGCAATTGGCTAATACTAATCAAATTGTGCTTCAAGCCATCTATTAATAATACATTTTCGATAAAGGAATTGTCAGGATTACCTACAATCCAGATACTGATTATTTTTCCTTTTGCATTATCTCCAAATGTGACTGTTCCTTCTTCTTTTGAATTCAATGTGCATAAGAGATTGTGGTCTTCAATCATGTGAGGAGAGCAGCCACTATCAAAGATCCATTTTGATTTCATCATGTTCCTACAATATGGGATGAGAGCATTGTTTTAGTTACCTATATCATAGTAGTATGCATAATTTTTCCATTTTTATCCTTTGGAACCCTTTTTTATTGATTTTGTCTTTTTACAACAAAAATGTATTTTCCTTTTGTGGTTGCTCTTATGAATCTATTCTCATATGGTATGTCTTGAAAATTTGAGAACCCTAAGCCATGTTTATACAAATATGATTTTTGGCTTGAGAGTAATCTATCAAGATTCTCTTTTCCTTTCATGAATTTTGTTATAGTATTAAGTAAATCATTACTTTTGCTTTTGAGAGTAGCAATATCTTTTTCAAGTTTTTTTATTTTATATTTCATATGATCTATTCTCATATTTAGTTCAAAGTTCTTATGGTCTAGCTCTTCTTTTTCATAGATTAATTTCTTTCCTTCATTAATCAATTTTTCATTTTCTTTTGTCAAATGATTTTATGTGTTGAGTTGTTTTTGTTTTTAAGGTCTTGTATTTTGTGTATAACTCATTAAATGCTTCTAGAAGTTCTTCTGTGTTAATTTCATCATTGTTTGGTGTGGCTCATTTTCTTGTGCTATGAAACACATGTTTATGTTTTCACTATTGGATGATGATTCTTCGTCAGAAGAAGAATCGCTTTCATCCCATGTTGCTCGAAGTACTTTCTTCTTGATTCTTTTATCCTTTTTGAAAGTTTTCATTTTTAACAAGGGGCCATCTCTTTTAAGGTGTCTAGGTTTATTACATTTGAAGCACTAGGGTGCTTCATCTTTATCCTTATTTTTCTCTTGAAATTTACCCTTTTTGTTTTGAAACTTTCCTTGTTTTATGAATTTTTTAAGTCTTCTAGTGAGGAGTGCAACATCTTCATCTTCCTCTGATTCTTTTGAATCAGTAGTAATTTTTAAGGCTATATTTTGTTTATTGGAAGTTCCTTTTTCAAATTTTTTCCCTTCATTTGGACTTCATATGATGTTAAGTTGCCTATGAGATCCTTTGATGAATAATTGAAGAAGCCTTTTGCCTCTTCAATGGTTGTAGTCTTTTTCTCCCATTCTAGAGTTAAAGACCTTAGAATTTTTCTCACTAGGTCAATTTAGGAATATCCTTTCCTAAGTGATTGTAAAGAGTTTGTTATCTCAATAAATCTAGTGAACATCTCTCCTATAGTTTCATTTTGTTTCATCTTAAAGAGTTCATATTTGTGTATGAGTATGTTTTATTTGGTTTCCTTGACTTGATTTGTTCCTTCATGTGTTACTTCCCAATTATGCCATGCTTCATGTGAGGTATTGCAATTAGAAATCCTATTGAATTGCTCTTGATTCACAGCACAAAAAGAATATTTAAACCTTTTGCATGTAGTTGTGCTAGTCTTTTTTCTTCATCATTTCATTCTTTATATGATGACTTGTTAGGAGTGAATCCATTGATTACAATATCCCAAAGTTCATAATTGATTGATTTTAAATAAATAGTCATTCTACATTTCCAATAGTTATAATTTAAACCATCAAAGAAGGGGGGCTATTTATGCTTTGCCCCTCAACTATGTTATTACTTATAAAAGCCCTATGATGTAAAAGATATTTAAATCTTATAATATAGAGAACCTTACTCTGATATCAATTGTTGGATCGAACAGCTTCTTTAGAGGAGGGGGAATAGAAATTTTTAATTGCATAATTTAATATTTGATATGCAAGAAAGGAACTGATTCAATTATCTTAAATAATTAACTAGAATTTGAAAGTTAATCTATAAACATGCACATGAGGAGGTGAGAGTCAATGAAAAATAACACTAAGATTTATAGTGGTTTAGCCAACCCCTATCTAATCCACTCCTTGAGAACTTCTCGAGAGTTTCCTTAGTCTATAACTTACTTGTCTTTAATGAACCCTTCACCAAACTCCACACAAACTAGCAATGATGCTTTTCACAACCCAAGAAGCAGTGGACTCTTATTGCTTTACATAGAATTGAACTTCTTTACAACTCCAAGCACACTATTTGATCTCCTAATTAGGTTGTATAAGAATCATGAAAGAAATCCTGGCTCTCTTGCTATCTAATTTGATAGTAGTTGAGAAAAAGGCTTAGAATAGCTCTCAAATAAGAATAGAGTGAAGGCAATAGGCTTGTGTGTTTTTTATGTTAAGAGGGGTCCTATTTATAGAAAGATATTGAGTAAAACTAGTGTCTAATTGTTCAATGGTTACTAGTTCGGTATACCAAAATAAAATGGTCGATCGAAAAACTGTAACAGTCGAAAACTTCGGTAGATCGGTAATGTTTAATGTGTTGTTTTTTGTTCACTTATTTCAACATTTTTTTGCTTAGATTTCAGTTGATCAGTAATTTTCGATATGTCGAAAATGACTCTAAAGCAAATAATTGTGATTTTTCTAAGGTTCTCTACTTGGGTTCATGGGTATTCCTATCTTCCTAGGTTATTGGAGTTATTAAGAGATCATTACATACATCTTAGGAGTACAGTACGAAAATAAAAATTACATCAACACATTTTACAAAATATTCAACAAATTTTTCTACTCTTGATTCCTCCTTGTCTTCTTGAGGCTATCTCCAAAAGTTTTCCTTCATGACCCCTTTCTTCATGTATCTTATTTGGGAGATCTTCCTTGGAGTTGGCTTCAAAATACATGAACTAAAATCATTTCTAAAATAATTGTATTAGCTAAAATTTGTCATTATCAAAATTAAATATCTCGATGTATATTTCCTACAACACAGACCCCTACATTTTATGACCCTAGGTAGCCCCTATGCCCATTTTCTTTAGTGGTGGTTTAAGTTGAATGTGGAGGCTAGGTAGTGATGCAAGCTATGGTAAATGCGCTATTCTAGTTCCATTGTTGGTCTCCAAGTTAAATTGG
This sequence comes from Posidonia australis, assembly GCA_024699735.1. Classification (NCBI taxonomy): domain Eukaryota; kingdom Viridiplantae; phylum Streptophyta; class Magnoliopsida; order Alismatales; family Posidoniaceae; genus Posidonia; species Posidonia australis. The sequence continues at coordinate 2,209 of JAMKQA010047354.1, read as the reverse complement.
AAGTGTGTTGCAGATTTGATTTGATTTCTATGCTCTAGGGTGTATGATGTAGAGGTTCTTGAGTCTTCTGTAAGACACAAGATCCTATGCATCTTACACTCTAGCTAGTCAATTTATTACATGCTTAACTCAAGTAGTTTAATTGGATTAGAGAACTAATAGTAGGTTACATATAGTTTTATTGATGATGTGTAATCATGATAATTCCCTTTATTGAAATGATTAAGGTATAGGTTAGTTTTAGGGTGATTTTAGTTAAAAGTATGGGCTTGGATGTTGGATGTAGGAAACGTTGTGTCTTATGTATGACACAATGTTCCATGCATCTAACACATGGAACTAGACTTTTGGTGATTTGTTCCGAAAAATAATTGATAAATGACATAGAAATACTAGGTTGATTTCCTTTAACTTTCCCGATATGGAGTTTGAGTCATAGATGAGTTAGGGAGTATTTTTGTAATGCTCCTAATTCCCATAATAATTAAAACAAATTAAATTACAAGAAATTAAATGTTAAACAGTAACATCAACAACTAGGAACCTGTGTGTATGGCTATAAGACTCTGGACTATGTGTCCTATGCTAAAACCCATCTGCTAGCCTACACCTGCAACCCAAAAATCACGAAAAAAAAGCTTGAGTGACAAAAGTCATCCAACACGCACCCCACGAAAATAGTAGAAAACAAAACTATATCAATTTTCCTTTAAAACCTTTTTCTAAGTCATTTTCTCCAAAACCACAAAAACCCTCAAGGAAAAACCTCACTAGGCCCAAAGCACACAAAACATGGCCTATACTGGCCAAACCAACAAAAAGTGGCTCTACAAGCCTAAAACACAAGTAGGGCTCTCAACGGCCAAGACCACACACAGTGAGTCGGGTAACTCGTTGTCAAGAAACCAACTTTGGCCACAAGCAGCCACCAAAGTGCACTGCATTGCCACGATGAAGCCACCCTGTGCAAGAGCGATTACTGTCCTACAATTCTCCTGCCTATATAACCCTCACAAAGCCAATCCTTCTTGGGAAGGCAGTCCTATCTCTCAGGAATACCCATGCATCTAGAAAATTAAGGTGTCCCACAAGTGATTACTGTCCTACGATTCTCCCTTGAAAACTCTTCAAAAATTAAGGTGCATCTAAAAAATTTTGTATCTGTTGCTGTACTATTTGATGGATGATTTATTTGCGGGGACGTTAAGAAAAGCATGTTTTCTGTATTTGATCGCTTTGTACCTTGCTCATCCCTTTTTGAAAGATAGTGGTCGCACCCTCTCATTTGACAATAATAGCTTGGACATGTATATGGCAAAAGTTTCGGCTCGATGTATCCACACATGAGGTAACTGGCATGCTTTTGGGTGGATTATGGGGTTTTCAACCACTGCAGCAGCTGATATGCCAACTGTTGAGAGTGTGTTGCAGTGGATTCGTGTACCTTACCAAAAGGGTAGCTGACATGACATTCCCCCGGTAACAAGTGGATAATACCGAAAGGCAGCTGACATGCCCCTGGCATTGGGGATAAGGATGTTGCTAAAAGGAAGGAATAAAGCAAGCTAAAGCTTGGATAGCTGGTTTCGCCCATGGCGGTCTACCAGAAAACACTTGTTGGTGGGTGCATTCTGAATTATGACTGCCCTACTTGCTCGCTGTTTGACTGCTCTGTCTTGTTCACTGGATGATGGCTAATCTGGATAAACTGCTGCTCAGGTTCTTTGCTGATATGAGGCATTAAGCTGGATAAGGGCTTCACGAGGGCATTGTTTCCTTCTCGAAGAAGATGGACTTGTTGGATGTTTCTGACATGTCCTCAGGTTCAATGTAATGTCATTAGCTGACTTCTGGAGAGCTTGACTTTGGCATTGGACTGTTGACTGTGCTCTCGCCCGCTGATTAGGGGGTGTGGATATTCTGACTCTGCTCTGGTCTCAGAGGCTAATGACTATTGTTGTCCTCGTTTCTGCGTTCGAACTAATGGAGGAGACAACATGTTCAGGACGAAGGTACTGTCCCAAGAAGCATCAACCAACAGGACAGCTGACATGCCCCTAGTTGACGGGGAAGGCTATCACCACGAGGGCGGCTGACATGCCCCTGGTGTACGATATCCTCTGCTAGGTCTTTGTCTGAAGAGCAGCTGACATGCCCCTGGTTTGGGACCTAGCGAGACCTTGCAAAGCGGATGAGTGATCATGCAAGA
>JAMKQA010047353.1:0-14359 GCA_024699735.1 Posidonia australis | reverse complement strand
ATATATAGTATACACACACACAGTGTGTATGTATATATACGTATGTGTGTGTGTGTATACACATGCATACATGTATATATATATACATACATATATATTTATATATATGTATGTGTGTGTGTGTGGTAAAACGAGTCTGTTTATAAAAAAACCTTCTTGTAGCGGATGTCTGCTTAATCTTTGAATTCAAATAGCAAATAAAGCAAATGTTCGGAATGGACATTTGTTTTTCTCCTATGTTGATGTCATTTTTTAGCAAACGTCCAGAGTAGATGTTTGTTTAATCCTTGTGTTGGAGCATTGGTCCAATAGACGTCCATTTTAGATGTCTACAAAGTCTCTATATGAATGTAGTGATGTAGCGAATGTTCAAAATGTTTCAAGTTGGATATCTACAAAGTCCCTGTGTGAATGCAGTGATGTAGCGAATGTTTGAACTGTTTCAAGTCAAAAACCAACATTATCAAACTACATAAACAAGTTGGCCAATCTCTTTGATCAAGGGAGTTCAATCCTTCATCCTTTGGATTTTTCAAAAACTTTATAATGGTCCACCTAAAATCTTTTGGATTCAGAGATGCAAACTACAGATGCTTCTACGTATCTTCAATTTTATGAAATGTAGTTCAAACTTTTATATCAAATACCAAATTATATGATTTTTGGGTGGATGTAAAGGACAAAAAATGAAGGAAAAAGAACATGTTGTTGTTTTGAGAATGGTAAGTATTAAATATATTAATATAAAAATATTTGACTACGAGTACCACCACAAGCATAAAGTATACACAATAGAATTCACTTTCTCCAACGATGAGAGGAAAACCAAGAGAAAAGACTAACAGTTTCAATCGGACAAAAAAGATACCAAACTATCAATTATATGACAAAAACCACAAAATTATAAGACAAGGCAACTAAAAACATTAAACATGTAGGACTGCAGATCCATAGACCGTTGCAGATGATTGCGGCTCACCATCAATAACAGAAGAAGGAACATCCATTGCGAGATGAGATTGATCTTAGTCATGTTTAATTTGACAAAAAGTTTGAAACAAAATGTCCAATCTGAGGACTAAATAATTGTCCAAAAGGATATCATAAATAACATAGGATGAAATAATATTGAATTAATATTTATAAGAAAGTCCGAAAATAATATCATTCCTCTCGAGCTAACATGTAGGCTATTGTGGGAGAAGCGCAGCTGTTTGCCACCTTTGGTTCCGTACTCGTATTCTATTGTTTTTCCTTTTAAAATTATATTTATAAAAGGCTGTAGTGCACAGCAGAAGCTCAGGCGTGAGAGCTACAGCTTAAGCTTAAACACAGCAGTCAATCAGCAAGAAACCAGTAGTTTTGCCCGCTAACCAACTAATAAATAAATCCCACCCTCACGCGATTCTTCTCTTTCTTCCTTCTGTTGGTAAACACCACACCACACCGCACCACACTAGAGAGAGAAGTGCTGAAGTGAAGTCCAGAGCTACCACTACAACTTGTCTGCATTGGTCTGTCTGTCTCTATTTCCGCTGGGCTTTCGTTTCCATTTCCCTCACCACTTGGATCGATGCTTGCTGGAGCAATGACGCCCTTCCGCATCCTTCCATTACTCCTCCTCCTCCTGCAGCACTCGACCCCGATCCTGGCGCAGAGATCCAAAGGCTCATCTTCATGGCAGACCCTGCATGGTACAGCTCCTCCCTCAACTTCTTTTTCTTCCGGTTTTACAAATACACCACAAAGGAGAGAGGGTTTGGGGGGTGGTAGTCTTTTGTAGATTTGGCTTTGCCTTTTTTTTTTTTTTTGCCTCATGGAATTTCTGCGTCAGCTGTGGAGATTGCAGCACTTTCTTTTCTTGCCTCTTATTGTCTGAGAAACTTCATGGTTTTCTTTGTGCTTCTCCTTTCTATTGCCTGTGTACGTGTCACTGAATTTTCAGTAGAGCATATTATAAAAAATATATGTAGAAAAACAAACTTTTCAATAGAGCACTGGATGCAAGGGGAAATTTTTAATTAAAAACTGACGTTTTTTGGAATTTTAAATTATATTACCATTTTGTCCTTGATCTATCATGTATTTTTTTAAGAATATTTTCAGTATTCAATGAACGTTAGAGCCTTCAGGCAAAATGTGCCTATAAACTAAAATGGAAACTCTATATATTCCAGTCAGAGTTCTATAGGAACCGCGATGGGCTTGTCTTCATGTAACCAGATCCTTGTAAACGTTTCATCACTTTTTTGATGTGGTTACTACCTTCTCAGTCGGTATACTTATATAAAGATTACAAACAATCTTTGATCTCGTCAAGGTTTTACAATTTATCCTTGCTTCAACGAACACCCAAATTCAACTACTGTGAGACATTGGATCATGAAACAAAGAAATGAAATCCAGTTCAAATACGATTAGTACTTCCCCACAAGCAAATGGGACTTGTCGTGAACACAAGCTTAGATTTGAAAATACAAAGAACTTGCAAACATTGTTTAGATAAAAATATAAAAAATTTCAGCTTCAAAAAAGAAGAAAAATATTGAACTTGAAGTCGTTGACACCCAAGTTGTGATTTTCTCTGGTTTAGTAGTACAGGGCCTTGCTGACTCCCTATTAACTATATTTTTGTGTTGGAGGGATGGTCATATTTGAACTGACCAATTCCATATTATAGAAGCCCATGCATGAACAAGGATTGTTTTTACTTCCTAATCTACCTTTAAGACATAGAAATAATGTTATTATGTCTAAGGTTGTTTTCTAGAAAAAACAGTGTCCTATTTGCAAGAAGTAACACTGGTCTATATGGCTTTAATCCTTTAGGAGTGCCTCCATGAGTGAACATGAAGAAATGTTGGAGTTCTCACTTGAGTTAGTAGGGGATCTGCTAAACATACACTATAGAAAACCGTCTTTTGATGAGAGATCCGAATAAGGGACCTATTGAGAAATAGTGTTTTCCTGATTATATGAGCTCAGTTGACAAATAAGAAATCCTAATTAAAAAAAGTACTGACCTAATTGGCTTGTTGGACAGGTGCCAGATTAAGTCAGCATGTGTAGTCATCTGCACTGACATGGAACCCTTATTCCTAGTGTTTGTCTGCATGATTATTATGAGTCATGGTTAGGACAATTGATATGTGGTATAACATTACTATACTATTGTTAATCACTATAATTATGCCCATTGCATCAATGTTGTCAAATGCCAACACGTGTCGGTGAAATCTACTGACATGACAAATTTGTGAACAGAGGTGAATTTTTTACTGCATTTTCACTGACATGCTACCAACATGCCGATATTTTGCGAACACGTGTTTTTCAATTGGGAAATTTTCGTATTACAGCCTCAAGTTTTATATTAACTATTACAGCCTACCTTTTGGAGGTTTTTTATGTAGAAGTTTAAAGTTTCAATTTTCTTTCATATATAAGCTCAGGTTAACATCCGTTAGTCATCCTTAGGAATAAAGTTGATGGTGGTGTCTGTAATCTTTAATTTTCTTTCAAAATAGTCTCAAGTTTGTATATATTAGCTGTTAATATTATAGCTTACTCTTTAGAGGCTTTTATGTAGAATCTTGAAGTTTCAATTTTCTTTCGTATACAAGCTCAGGTTAGCATTCGTTAGTCAATTTTCTTTCAAACCAACTGTTGTTAGTGAAACGACGAAAATGCATGTTCAACTTCTTTCTTTATATCTCTCCTATGTTTGTCTCTCTCATCTTTCAATCTCATCTCTAATCTATAAACAGATAAGCATTTGTGTGTTCTTCTTGTTCTTGTTCTTCTTCTTCCATTTTTTACTGTGCACACCAACTGTTTGTAGAAATTACTAAATGAGTTTTACATGATGTAGCCATGGGTTCTATCTTGAAATGTTCATTTAGTAGATCCACAGATTTGAAGAGTTGTCCCACATGCAACTAAAACATGAAGAAGATGACTTCTCATTCAGGAAAAAAAAAAATCCCAATTGACGTTATTTCCGTTGCTATGCCTGTGATGCATTTCAGTGGTTGGGTGAACATGAGTTCCAATTATTAGACATTAAATTGAAGCTAGAAGACATGGAGAAAAAGGAAGAGACGGGAAAATAACACCTAAAGATAGCAATTATTCAAAGCTTCCGAGAAATAAAAGAAAGAAGAACTGATGAGCTGAAGACAACAATAGAGAAGAAACTCAATGATTTCAAGTACAAGATGTTCCTAATTTTGGTCTTTAACATGTGTATTATGTATTGTGTCATCAAAATTCTTAGTACATAGTATAACAAAATACGAATTGAATCCACTTCTTCCTTAGGCCCTCCCTTACCCCTTCTTGGATTTAATTTGCTGACTTCAACAGCAGGTACCCAAGTAGGTGTTATAGTTGTAGTAGCAGTTATAGTTGTTGTGGTAGCATCTTTCCCTTTATTTCTTCCTCTTATGGTTGTAGGTGATGTTGTTGTTGATGCTGTAGCTCTGCCTCTTCCTTTTGTAGTAGTAGTTGTTGGTCTAGGTGTTTGTGTAGGTTGAGAGGAACGTGGTTGACTTGTTACTGGTTGAGAAGGTGTAGGTTGAGATGGAGTTGGTTGATGTGGGTTTCATGATGAAGAGCCTCCACCTCTTCCACTCCCTCTTTTCTTTCTTCTTGCAATGTTTGATCTTGAAATGCTCTCTTGTTGTTGGCTTGGATCACAACCTCTCTTGTTGTGGCCCTTCTTCCCACATTTACTGTAAGTCATTGATCTATGGTCCAAGTCATGATCAACATTTGCCTTAATTCTTTTCTTCTAAGGATGATCAGCTTTTCTTTTAAAAATTGAAGGTAGAACAACCTCTCTATTAGGTGTAGGTTCTCACATACCCTTCTCAAGCAAAGGAGGAACACGTACAGAATAAGCTCTTCTATAAGAATCCATGGTGTAACATTCATCTGTGTAATCTTCTAAGTTCAAATGTAGTTGAACAATTCTTGAAGTAGGATGCACACATGGCACACCTATTACCTACCATTTCCTACAATCACAATACCTTGTTGATAGTTTAACAGTCAATCTACTATTTGCTGATTCAATTTCTAGCTCATTATCATCAATGATGCATTATCCATCCTTACACATTTTTTGCAACACTTCTAAACTCCTTAGTTTTTCTTGGCACTAGTCTAACTTTATTGGTATTACCAAGTTTCCTCTTCTTATCCATTATACACATTATTCTTCTTCTTAGTTGATCAATTAGATCAACAATCCAATATTGAAGGGTAAAATAATCCAAGCAATTGGTCTAGTAAAAATACAAGATTTGGGCAAAAAAAAAAAGAAACTAACGATGGGAAGTAAAATTGATGAACAATTATCTTACATCTCCCAGCCAATTGTTAAATGACTTAAAAAGATTGTTGATGTAGTCAGACATTGCACTAAATCAAAAAGTGGACCTACTCCATTTTTGGTTCTTCATAATCTTCAAATAGTTTACAACACCAAGATGAGTCTCGCTTATCTTCATAAGCTTGTAATCAAGCTCTACAGTTTTGAATGCTCTAGTAGCCTCTCATATTAGTTTCTTTAGCTCTTCTATAAGCTAAATTCCTTTAAGTAGCGTTTGGTACGTTGGAATGGAGACTGAAATGAAATAAAAAAGTAGATTTTGATGTTTGGTACAAAAATAACTTTGAGATGGTCATTGGAATGGAAATCCCTTGGGAATCAAATGTCCATGTTCTTCCATTGAACATGGAAATTTCATTCCTTTCTAGGGGCAAGGAATCAAATTCCTTGTCCATTAGAATAAAAAACTTGATGACTTTCTCCCTTCTCCCTCCTCCCTCCTCTACCCCTGCCCCTCCCCTATGTCACATCGGGTGATGATTCCTCCACGTCATCCTTTGAGCCTATCGTCACCACCACCCTCAAGAGGCTTCCTTCCTAACACCCTTCTCTGGAGAATATACACCTGTTGTCCTCCAGTCAAAAGCTCGTTCGTCACACCTAGGCCTCTTAGAAGGCCCTTGGTAACACCCACTTCGCAATCGACCAGTTGATACTCCAAATCCTCTGGGACTCCCAGGTTGATGACTCTCTGAAAGAAGTCAGGGTGAGTGCAGCGAAGGTGACGGTGGAGGTGGAGAAGCTATGGGGGGTGAACAGGGGAAGAAGGTGGAAAGTGCTACTGGTGACGTGAACTTCCACACATTGAAGACATCTAGGCACGATCTGGTTGAAATCGCCAAGAAGCTCTATCTAGGGATCGGGAGGGACGAAGAGATTAGGTAGGTGGTGAGGATTCTATCAAGGATGGTGAAGAACAACCCAATGTTGATTGGAGAGCCTGTGGTCAGGAAGATGGCGGTGGTCTAGGAGTTGGCACAGAGGATCGTGAGAGAGAATGTGTCAAGCAATCTCAAGGATGTCAGGCTTGTGGTGTTGCGGCGGCTCCACTGTTCCTACGGTCACCATGCATAGTCGCTCCTTCCTACGCATAGTGGTGGCAGCGGCTCTGTTCTTCTCCACACATGGTGATAGCTCTGGTTTTGTTTGATTGCATACCAAACATAGGAATGGAATAAGATTATTTTATTTCATTTCAAATCTCAATCTAAAGTCCATTCCATTCCTGTTTATTTTCATTTCAATGTACCAAACGTTATCTTAAAATTTCCATAAAAGTGCCCCATGCACATTCTTTGCTCAGCATTAGGAAAGCATATGGAAATAGCTTCATATAGTCCCTTGGCTCTATATGAGATAAACTTGATGTTAGGAACATCACATAGAGCTTTTGTAAGGCACAAAAGTAACCAATGCCAACTGTTGCCACTCTCAACTTCAACAATTGCATATGCATTTGGAAACAACCCATAGTTTCCATTAATGTTGAGGCAGCTAACAACATTCTCTTTGTTCTCCCTCTTAAGTGACATCCATTTAGACCAATTATGTGTTTGCAACCATGTAAAAACCCCTTCATACATGCATTCAAATAAATGAAAAATCTCTTGAATTCACCTCCCTTCTCCAACTCATACTCTATAGTGCTACCAAGGTTTCTCCTCAATATTTCCCTTCTTAAGTCTAACAAATACTTGTAAGACTCATCCACTTTTCTAGACACCCTATCCAGTGCCTTATCTTTCCCCTACCAAACTTTCATGTAAGGTAAGTTGATCCCATATTCTTTGTTAAGCTTCTTCATAAGTCTCATTGCAGACACATTAGGATAAACATTGACATCTTTCATTGATTTGTTAGCTATCCAATCTGATGTTGCCATTTTAGTGTATGGCACTGCAAGTATGTTGGGGAGTCATGGTTTTCAATTTTACTATGATTCCTTTACTAAGTACTGAAATATGAATTCTCCTAGGACATCCCCTACTCTTATAAGATGCAGTCATCCTCTTTTTGTCATTGTTTAAGTAAACAACTGAAACCAATTTTTTCACACACCATTGTCTCAAGGCTTGTCTGATTATGGAAATAGGTGGGAATCTAAGCTCAACTTCCATCCTAGGATTATCCAAATTAACTTCAACTTGAGGATCATAGTCAAGAATCACATCTACATCCCATCCCCTATCTTTACCGTCCCCACCCATGTTTTGAAATCCACAATTTTCTTCAACACTAGCACCCTTATTCATGTTTTGGAAACCATTTTTGTTGTCAATCACAATTTCATTATCCAATTCATGATCATAGTCATTAGGTTCATTAATAGGTTCTTCATGGATAGGTGATGTAGCATGACTTTTGCATATTAGGTGTAATCCCTATTGTATTAGTTGTAACCTCTGCAACATTTGATCAAACACCTTTTATGTATATTGGTTTGGATAGTGCCTTAACCAAATCTATAAATAGATGAGCCGTATGTAACAACTTGGTATAACGTAAGGAGAAGTACCTCTGATCCAATAGGAGATTTCTAGTGCATAATCTCTTTTAAATTGGAGCAAATCAATAAGGTTTGCAATGTAAGTCCATCAAGTAAGTCTTGTCTACGTCTATTCTCACTGTGGCTTGTCTCCTAGAGTAGCACTTTCTTCTAAGATTCTCACTTGTAACTTCATTGAAGTACCCACCATGCCTCACTCTAATAGTGAACATGATTGCTACCATTTCCTAGGAGAGAGAGAGAGAGAGGGGGAGGGGGAGGGGGGGAGGGGGAGGGAGAGGGAGAGGGAGGGAGGGAGGGAGCGAGAGCGAGAGAGCGAGAGAGAGCGCGAGCGAGCGAGCGAGGGGGAGGGGGGGAGAAAGAGAGAGAGAGCGGGAGAGAAGAGAGAGAGAGAGAAGAGAGAAGAAGAGAGAAGAATAGTTTAAAGAAGAAAAGGAAGAAAAGGAAGAGAACCTAACGATGAGATAGACAGAAAGGAAGAAGAGATGGAGTGGATATAATTTACAGTGCTTTTACTTAGAGTGGGTTTCTTGGTGGAGGGTTGATGCCCTTGTCGTTGGAGTTGATTTCTCACTTGAGTTGTCAAGATTGTTGGAATGGATAGAATCATTGGAGGAGAAGACAGCTAGGGTTAGGATGATGGGTTGAATTGGGGAAATGGAGGATGGGGGAGGGGGTAGCTAAAGATGGGTTAAGTTAACCATAGAATATACCTTAAGTTAACTTGTTTCTGTATAATGGAGGTTAGGAATTAGATGGTAGGCTTGTATAAGAATGGAAATTGAAATTTTAAGTTTCTACATAAAAATCTTTAATGAGTAGGTTGTAATAGCTAATATATACAAACTTAAGGTTGTAATATGAAAATTTTCCTTTTAAATTTGTCGAAGTACAACATGAAATTGACATTTAAAATCATGATTGCATCCCTAAAATTAAGGAATTTTCACACAGTATAGTGATAATCAGCAATCATAGAAAGCTCCCTCATTTTTTCCCTCTTGTTTTATACTTCTAAATTCTTGCATCTTTTGTGGTTCTAAAGTTCTTTCAATGTTGACTGATTACATTATCCAACTAGGTAGCACGGATTCTTTTAAGGACCCATCATATCATTATGCATTATGTATTGGAATCAGATTCTCCTAGGATACAACATGATTTATATCACGTGGCGTATCTGGGGTAAAACAGTAGAAAATGTGATGGATTAGGCTGGGTATGGGTTGGATACATGGGAATACTGTTGGATACTTCTGGGATACATTTATACACATTTTATGAATGTTTTGGTTTTTCCATATGGATGTCTTGATTTGGTTGGTTTGTTTTATGTATGTGCTACTTTATACATCGTTCATTGCATGATTGTAAGTCATTAAGATATGATGGCTAATAAACTAATTCTTGAATATGTTTTGGTCCATGTTTATGAATGAGGAGATGATGGATGTTTTGATTTTGTTTTATGTATATTTGATTTTATTTTACTGCGATGCATGTGTTTAAATCTTTAGATAAAATTAAATATAAAAATATTTTTAATGCCATATCCATGCTGAATCATATCCAACTTTTTGGAATACTAGCAAATCTCTAACTGATATCACATCACATCCAAATCCCATATCCATACCCATGTATTCTTGTCCTATTATTTCATATAATTAACTTCTAAAAGCAAGGTTTCCTTCAAAAACAGCTTGTTATTTAAACAACAAGATAATGATCAAATATTGTCATCATAATGTAATTCAGCAAGTATTGTAAGTTGCTTAAAAATGCAATTGAGCTCTAAGTGTTTAGTTCTGTTGAAGTTGTGTGTAGAACTTGTATAAGTAGAAGTAAATCGATGTCTACTCAGAATAAAAAAGAGTATAATTCTACCATACAAAAATGCTCCACCTAGGTCAAGAATCAGAAAGAGTTGGGGCTTCGGACCATAGTAACTGTATGATATGTATTTCTTTCATCAGTTAATATGGTGGAATCATTCAATCTCACAAAGTCCAAAGGCCCATTAGGATTTGTAGATTGCACAATTGTAATTTGGAAGCTATGCTCAATTAGTTGCACTCTTTCAATTTTACTTACTTTTTTTTTAACAGGAAGTGAGCCTGCCATTGTTGCTAGGGGTGGACTTTCAGGGGTTTTTCCTGATTCAAGTGAATATGCCTATTCTGTTGCAATGCAAACTAGTATGCCGGGTGTAAATTTATGGTGTGATGTGCAACTGACCAAAGATGGGTTTGGGGTCTGCCTGCCTGATGTAAAAATGGATAATTGTACTGTTATTGGAGCAGTTTATAACAATGAAACAAAAGATTATCTAGTGAACGGCGAGCCTGTGTCTGGATTATTTTCTATTGATTTCACACTAGACCAGCTATCAAATACTCCATGTAAGTGATTTATTTTTACCTATTTCTCGATTTAATATATACTTAACATTTATAGTTAGTACAGGAAGTCAAGAATGTACATGCTCTTGTATTAAAAAAATTTCAATGTATTTTAGGTTTTGAATTTGTTTACCCAATATATATTATTTTTCTGTACAAATAAATGAGCAGTTATTTATTATCATTTAGACTGACATATATCCATCAATTACACATGGCTGACTGTCTTAGAATATGAAACTTTCACGCTGATAATTTGTTTTTTTCTAATTTAAGTACTCAAAAGCTTTTCAAATTGTTATATGAGAACATTTTTGGTGACTAATGAGAATATGTTGAGAATTGTATTCCCTCATCGGATAGCTAGAAATTATTCTACAATTGATATATAATTTTTTTTCACTTAGTCTATCCTAAGTGATTAGGTAAGAGATAGTGGACAACATCTATATATCAAGTATAGATTATTTTCTGATTAGGTTATGTGGGACTAATAGTATCAACACTTGCCAACATGTGTAGGCAGTATGGACCTTCGGTCTGTCACGTGATCCCAAGGGTCTACCTCCTTTGATACCATGAATTTTTTTGATGTGTCACTACTCATTAAAATATGAGTTCTTAGGTTAGAGATAATGGGAATCCTCTATATATTTACTTTAGAATATTTTCAGGTTAGATGATGTAGGAAAATTATTCTTGACAATCAAGACTTCAGGGAATCTGTATTTTTGTTTGATGTCTTCATTTAAAATATTAACCAGAATTTTCAATGCTCGGGCAAAATCTTACTAACAATTTTGACATGGTAAGACTTGGGCGATTTTTTTTTGGATTTTTCATTTTTTATTCTTACATGTTTATTTAATTATACAGTATTGTTTTTCTTGAAAAACACTTGTTGGTTCTGTATGAATTTGTTCTGCGTCACAAAAAAGTAGAGTTGTTTTTGGCAACTTAACATGAATTAGATATTAACATTTTATCTATAATCTTTCTAGTGGTTCAAGGTATTTTCTCAAGAACTGAGAAATTTGATGGCATGTTTCCTATCCTTACTGTGGAATATTTGGAATCACTAAAGCCACCAGGTCTTTGGTTGAATATTCAGGTTAGTCTGTGTGAAATACGTTTTTCATACACTGCATTTTTTTTCCTCAGTGAAACCAACTCTTCTTGTCTAGAATTTCATAATTCTTGGTGTTTTGTCCTTTTTCCGATAACAAAAACAAAAATCAAAATAAGAGCTCCTTGGCAAAGTAGTAATTTATTTACTTTGTGAGATTAACCTTTTTCTCGCTCATATGGCAGCATGATTTGTTCTACAGCCAGCATAATTTGAGCATGAGAAGCTACTTACTTTCAATTTCAAGGAAGATTGTTATCAACTATATCTCATCCCCAGAAGTGGCATTTCTCAGCAGCATTACTAGATATTTTAAAACAACAAAGACAAAGCTTATATTTCGGTTTCTTGGAGCAGACATCGTTGAACCTTCTACCAATCAAACATATGCTTCACTTTTGAAGAATTTGACATTTGTTAAGACATTTGCTTCAGGAATTCTTGTTCCCAAGAATTACATTTGGCCTGTAACTGCTGATCTCTACCTACTGCCACACACCTCTCTTGTCTTGGATGCTCACAAGATGGGGCTAGAAGTTTTTGCATCAGATTTTGCAAATGATGCACTTATTGCCTATAATTATAGCTACAATCCTGTTGCTGAGTATATTTCTTTCATTGACAATGGTGAATTCTCTGTTGACGGAGTTCTGTCAGACTATCCTATAACTGCATCAGAGGCTATAGGTAAAGATATACATGGGAACACATGCACCTTTATTTAGTATTACAGTATCAACAAATCTATTCTGTAATGAACTGAAGTCAATCCAATCTCTGTCAGAAATTGGAAAATAAGGTTGAGTCATGGTACAAAGTGAACCAGTGATCGATCCATTGTGGTCTCATGTAAAATAATTGTTTACTTCTTCTCCATTGGGATCTTGCTTTGTTCGAAGTATCCAATAATAGATAGAAAGGGACTATCTAGGCCTTCCCATCACTCTTATATCCACATAATTCTAGATCAGGTCCGATCTCTTGTTCTCACTCATGTAACAAGGCTTTGGTAGAGTGCATGTATCATAGTCTTTTGTCCCTCTCATGTGATGTGGGGGTTAAAGCTCTACCTTGCACAATGCCAAACTAAAGAAAGAACAGGATTGGAAATTATAGAAAAGGCTATGAAGGTCTTTTATGTTCAATGAGTGACTCTTATTAGGGGGAGGAGAAGCATCCAAATCAATAGCATAAAGGGTCTCACTCGGAAGTGTGGGACTTCCCTTTTCTTATGGAACTTTTTCATGGAATGCTCCTAAGTAAGGGTGAATCAAAGAGGTTTTGGGCATATATGAAATGAAACTGTCAGGATAGTAGGAATTCTGCCTTCTCTTACTGCCACTGGTTCCCCCACCAAATGCTAGAGACCACATCTTTAGTAGAAAGTCATCAGTGTTAATTCCTCTGAAACATGGGGCAACTGGTGTTTTGGAATGTTTAATTGTGAATTCCTTGGAATTTGAAATGTTGGGACATGGGAAAACGGAATCGTATGATTTTGAGATCCAGTTTGTGACAAATCCGGTTTACATTGGTGAGATTCCAATATCTCATTTGATTCTTGGATAGACTCTTGCGTTAATCCTCATCATCGTGGACTTAGAGCCTGCCTTCAAAACACACTTCCAGATATCACATCAAATAGTGGCAGGTGCACATAACTCTGTAACAATTTCAAGAAGCCATAATTTGTTGTTTTCCTGCAAAGATTTTCTTGAAGAAGTGTTTGTAGAGGCTTCGCCATTCTTAATTTTTCCTGTTTGGTAGAACTTGATGGTGGTACCAAAACATTGAACACACTTTTTTTGCTTTGCATGATTTAGTTGGTCACATTCTTAAGGAAACTTCTTTTAGATTATAATGTCATCTCATAAATATTTGTTGTTTGAGCTTTACATATTGCATGTCTTTTGATTTTTCAGCTTCTGGTCAGTTCCGTCAATTATGTTAAGAATTTGTCATCTTTTCGTGGTAAACTTGTATGGTGTGGGGGTGACAGTTATTTCATGACTATATTGTAGTGGAAATTCAGTCTGAATTTTCCCATTGTCCTAGGGGCTGCCAATAGTGTTAAAGTTTGGAAATTGTAAGTTGATATTAAGCATTTAATGACAGACCGTTGTTATGAGTTATGACCTACAAAATGGTGACAAAAGGATGGTCAACTTTATTGATTACATGAATCCTCTTTTTCTTGTGTTACCTGACATTTGTCTTCTTTGCAATCGAACTGCTATATAGTTTTTGGTTATTGGACATACCTGATGTTGTGGTGGTCTTTTTATTATTTCTCTTACTTTACCACTAATCTTTCATATATTGAATAATTGTCCTTATTTTCAGGTTGCTTTTCTCGTTTAAGTAAAAGCAGTTCTGGAATTGGTGAGTGATTTATTCTTTCATGCCTTATTCTAGTACATTTAAGCTTTCATTTCTATGCTTGAACTCATACATTTCAAGCTCGAAGGCACACTATTGATCTATTCCTGGTCTTGAACTGTCCTTCAGAAAAGCCCCTTATCATCTCGCACAATGGAGCTAGTGGCATATTTCCTGGTTGCACTGATTTGTCTTATAAACAAGCTGTTGAGGATGGCACAGATGTTATTGACTGCCCTGTTCGAGTGACAAAAGATGGTGTTCTTGTATGCTTAGGTTCTATAAACCTTATCGGTAGTACTACAGTTGCCACATCAATTTTCAGTACTCGTTCTACTGTCATTCCTGAAATTCAGAGTGGACCTGGAATATTTACCTTTAATCTCACTTGGGAGGAGATTCAAAAGAATTTGAAGCGTATGTTGACTTTTCTCTCTTGTCTGCATTATCTCATTTTGTTATACCACAGGTTGCGAACAAAAGTTGACTTGAGTCTTCGATCACCATACATTACTTTTCTCCATATATTTGAGGTCATTGTGAACCTTAAT